>APFE030430440.1:0-38249 GCA_000404065.3 Pinus taeda
GAGGAATTATGCAGTTCACAGTTGCTTGGTAAACCTTTTTGCCTAGCTTACCCCTTTTTGTTTATTTATTTTTTGTAATAAAATCAATCAACAATCTTGGAGGAACATCAAACCTTACCCCATCGTTTGCAGAGGACAGCGAGTAAACCGCCTTTATCACCCAAAGCTACACCTATCCGGTCAAAGCGGTCTCATTTGACTAAATCTAGTACTTCACAAACTTCTGGTTTTTCATCTGAAATTACCAAAAACACCTATACCGGTAAGTACTGTGACTCCAATTACTCTTACAATTACCGGTACATCTGTTACTGAAGTGGAATCTCCACAATTACTTGAGGATACTAGAACTGAATATAGTGAAATGGTAACCCAAGTTGTTCAACAACAAGTTGATTCTCAACCTGAAGTTGTTCAATAAGAAATTACTTCTAAACCTGAATCTGTTCAACCAAAAGTTGATCTTGAACCTATCATTGTTTAATTAGAAGTTACTTCTGAACCAAAAGTTGTTCAAGAAGCCCAACCTGAACTTGTTCTTTTACTAGAACACTTGGATCTGGAGGTTGAACAATCAGAAGTTGTTACCACACCAGAAGAAGATTGACTGGTACATCCTTAGACATCTGTAACTGTCGAGACTTCCTCTTTACCTTAGGAACAAATACCAGAAATCTAGTACGGACCTGACGGTGAAATCCTTCCACCTGGTTTGATTTCGATAGAAGAGAAACCTGAGGTAGAAACACCTAGAACTCCATTCCATTTTGGAACTGGACTTTATTTGTATCCTCATAATCCTCATTGTATTGCTCCTTTTGATCTTGATTACTTTCAGACACCCATTGATTAGTTAGGAATTTATTTGGACATTTGACTATGGCAGAGTCAACATCCCAGACCGTACCATCTATTATGGCTACGGTGGAATATTCTATCGCAACCTCTTTGATGTTTACTATGACACCTGAGTCAC
Source organism: Pinus taeda (assembly GCA_000404065.3). Lineage (NCBI taxonomy): Eukaryota > Viridiplantae > Streptophyta > Pinopsida > Pinales > Pinaceae > Pinus > Pinus taeda. The sequence goes on from APFE030430440.1 coordinate 977, forward strand.
ACTTGTATGGTGTTCTGTTCGTCCCATCAGGTTACCAATATTTATCTGGAACCCACTCAGGTGTTGCTTCTAGCCCTTAGTCTTCACCAATGTCCTCAACTGGAATTTTATCTGGTTCTTCATTAACAGATACTGAACAGCTAGACCCATCAAGTCAATATCAAGCTAGTTCATCTAGTTACTGTCCTATGTATCCACTTTACACTGGACTACCCCCATACGGAGAACAATATGCACATTCTCCTTATCCTCCATTTTCTGGGGGGTAACCATATGTCGGTATGTCATCGTCTTTAGGTCAGCCTGGAATGGCTGTCTATCAGTGGCAGCCAACAATGCCCGCTCAACCTAGGCTTGTGTATCCATCACAACCTATGCAATATGTCTCATCCATACCTACAACGCCTGTTGTTACAGCTTTACCGCAATCACAAGCTCAAATTGTTGTATCTTAACTTGTGCAAGCTGGTCCTTAAACCTCAGAACCCCAAGTTTTAGGTTTACAGATTTAGCCTTCTCAGGCAGTTTTACAACAACCACTTGTGTCTGGAGTCCAACAACCTCAGGCTAGTTTACCTTTTACTGGAATGACTTAGACTTACACTAGTTTAGTGTATTCACAACCTAGTCAAGCTTACATTGGTGGGCAACAACCGTTAAATCAAAAATTGTTGTATCAACAACAACAATAGTTGCTTCAACGGCCTTGGAAGCCCCAATATCAACAACAACAATTCCAGCAATACCAACCTCATCCTGGACTTGGTCAACAAGCCTATGCCGGGTTTGGTCAACAACAAGTTTACCCAGGTCCTGGTCAACAAGCATATGTTGGGTTTGGACAATAGAAAATATATCCTGGTGTTGAACAACAACCTCACACTGGATTTGCTCAGCAAACTTACCCTTATCAAGGTTACCAGCAACAAATGCCTTATGTTGGTATGCAAAGGCCTATTTCCTAGGCAATCCCGTCTTACCCTGGATATGCTCAACCTGACCTCAATAGACAGTTGCCTTTCATTGCAACACTTGAATTACTAGATCTAAATTGGCTCACCAATGAACCAATTCTTTATGCACCTTGGTGGCTGGTGATTCCTCATAAATTACCTTCCAATATTCTAAAATTCAATGGAAAACCTAGAGAATACCCGTCCAACCATGTCATGACTTTTAATTTATGGTGTTCATCAAACTCCTTGAATCATGATTTAGTTAGACTATGTCTTTTCCAGAGAACGCTTACTGGTCCGGCTGTGAAGTGGTACATTGAGTTACCACAAGCTTTTTTTGATAACTTTACAACCTTAGCTACTACATTTTTAACCCACTTCCGGGTACCCATACGATACGAAACTGTAATGGAACAATTAACCAAATTTAAATATACCACTTCTACTCATATCTCTGATCATATTCATAAGTGGTGTCATCGTCGTCGAATGATTAAAACTTATGTTCTTGATCAACTTTTAGTTGAGTGGTTTATAAAATCCTTGTTGCCAACTATCACCGAGGATGTGGCAAAAGGCGGAGTTGTCATTGAAGAGCAAGTAATTTCTCCTGCCCAATATTTGGACTTGATTTATACACATTCTGGCACACTCTATGACAAGATCCTGAATGCAACCCGGCCATCTTTCACTGTTCCTCCACCACCATCGAGTAAGGACTCTCATGCCGGCGACAGTGTGATTGGTTCTTCTAGCACACAAACAGCAGGCAGACCATCTGGTCAAACACTTTCCATTTCCAATCAAACTTCAAATTCATCTGATAACACTCTCACTTCTGAGATCAATCTCGTGTCATCTAACAAAGGCAAGAATGAAAAGCAAACAGGAAGCAAGAAGAAGGGGAAAAACAAGAAGAAACAAAATAATTCCCCTCAAGAGAAATCATTTTATTCCTCTACTTCGGCTAGGAAACCTTGTTACCCATGTTTAATCTGTAATGATGAGCACTTTACGCGAGATTGTCCTCACCGATCTAAAGTCTCAAAGTTTCTAAAGACTTCTAATATGTCTGCGGTGTTGACTTATCCTTTTCCAAAACTGAAGACAAATATGGTTGCTATAGACCATGCTTCCACTTCCCAAGTGCTTATGTTATCTGCCTCTAAACCTAAAATTGAAGTTTTGGTGTCAACACGAAGTAAAGATTATGGAAATCAATCATCTTCGTCGAATAACCATGTTGATCAACCTAATCCTTCGAATTCAACTTCGTTTGATCCTATTCCACCACCTATTACACCATATTTAACAATAAAACCACCATATTTAAGATTTAATCCTCAAGCTCGAGTTGCACAGAACTATAACATAATAGAAGATTTGGCTCAGTCACCTTATGCTATGTCAACGCTCGAGGTGCTTCAAAATTGTCCCTCCCAGAAGTAGGCTTTTTTGTCCATAACTGGTGGAATCGGTCCAACTGATTCCAATCTTGTGGTTTTCAACCATGCGGGTTATACGCCACAGTTACCAGTGGAATTAGCATTCCTAATTCAAGTAAATTCCTTGAATAAAATTATTCATCAAACCATAATTGACGAGGGGGCATCTACTTGTATTATGTCTATGAATTGCTAGAAAACACTTGGCTCGCAGCCTTTTTCACGTTCACCAACAACGTTAAAATCTTTTGATGATCACACATATACGCCTTGTGGAATATTGAGTAATTTGAAAATTGAAATAGGGGGAAAAACAATAATTGTTGAAGTTGAGGTTGTTGACGGACCCCTTGACAACAACATTTTTCTAGGAATACTGTGGGTTTATGCTATGGCTGATGTGGTTTCAACATACTTTAGTACGATTGTATTCCCTCATAAGGGCAAAATCACAGTTATCGACCAACTCGCCTTCTTCGCCTCTAGTTCATAGGCTACTAGAAGCATTCTGTTAGTTCACAGACCCTCGCTATCTCTTCAAAACATTTGTGTAGGTCTCTTCAAGGGTCCTTCCCTAATGGGTACTTTTTCACTACCGTCAAAATCAAACTCGGCATAAGTGGCAAAAGTTTAGACTTGCAACATGATATCTTCCACTTCATCTGACTTAAGGAAGATTACCAATAGATCTGAAGTTGATAGTAATAATGAAATCATGTCGCTAAGCCCCATTGAGCTTGCATAGAAATCAATCTTTCTGGATTGTGCAGCAAACCCAAATCCATCTTCACCAATTGTATGGGTAGATCATTCATTAGAATATGGTACTTCCTCCGATCCTTTTTCATGTATATTTTCTGCTGATGAAGGAATCTGTTAGGTCCCTTGAATACTAGTGTCACCCCTTATTGTTATTAGTACAACCCTCTTATTATTTTTGTGCACATGTAGTCCCCATATTATTATTATTGTGCCCCATAGAAGCCCACTATTGTTATTATTGTGCCCTTACATTATTATTGTTATGTCAACTCTAATTTATTATGACCCCTTAGACTCCTATATATAGAAAGGAGGTCTTTTCATTTGTATCATCCAAGAATTATTCATTTGTGTAATGTAAAGGAGGTTGCCTCCTCAAAGAGGCTTATTTCTAAGGCGTTGATATATCTTTTATATCTTTTTGTGAGCTGGTTTCATAACATTTGGTATCAGAGTTTTAGATTCTAAGGTTTTGCTGCTCCAAACAGGCCATCATGGAATTTTCGCTATAAATTTTTTTCTACAACATTTCAGAAGCTAAAAAAGAACCCATTTGAGAATAAATTGTGCTGAACCTCAGGTTTGAATTTCATATTTTTTCTCGCTATATTTTCAGATATATGATCTGAGGAATTTAGGGTTTTTGCAAGCTCCAGAATTTCATCTAAAATAGGTCATCGTGGAAGTTTCAATATAACTCTTTCACTACGAATTTTCAGAAGCTAATAAAAAAACCCATTTTAGAAGTAATCAGTTTTAACCTCGGCTCCAAATTTTAGATCCTATCTCGCTATATTTTCGGAGATATAATCTAAGGAAGTTAGGGTTTTTTCTGACCCCCGAATTACCTTCAAAACATGTCACCTTGGGAAAATCTTCATAACTTTCGCTCTGAGCATCAAATTGAATTTTCGTAAGATGTTACAGAAGGAGGACGGACTAAATTTTTTTGCATATCAGTTTCAGAACCTAAGGTTGAAATAGTGACCCGCAGTACGTTGTACAATTTCGCTCTACTAAACTAGTGTATATTTAGGTCATCTTGGGAGATTGTGCATAACTCTTTCTTGGAGAATCCAATTTCGATTAGACTGGTGGCATTGGAAAGAGGACCCAAAGGGCTACTGTATTTCGTGATTTCAGAACTTAAAGATCTGAAAGTACAAAATTACAGTCATTTCAAGATCGAGCTCCTAAAATCAAGAAAAAGTGAGATGAGGAAGTTTGATGGCAAGGATCCGGTAAATTGGATACTACATATGGAGAAATATTTTGATCTACATGGTGTACCACTGTTACAAAAGGTATATATTGCATCTTCATATTTAGAACCGGATCAATTTTTATGGTATAAAGGGCTTTTTTCTCGTAAACCACTTGTTACATGGTCAATTTTCATGGAGGAAATGATAACACATTATGAGGATACAAAGAGAAACACCTTTTTTAGCCAATCGATAAATATCAAACAAAAGGGTTCAATGGTAGAGCACATTGAGGACTTCCAGAAATTGAATATAAGGGTAAATGATATTCTAGACAAGCAAAAGATAAATAGTTTTATCTATGCCATGAAAGCTAATATCAATGGTATAAAATCATATTGGAAGAAAGGCATGGAAAATTTGAAGAAATACATGGAAGGTTTGAAGGAAGGTGGGACAAAGATGCTACAAGAAAGGCCTCCTAATGATGAAAAGGATCAAGAAACATCAAAATAACAGTATATACACCGGGAACCAACCCTAGAGAAAGAACAAATTAATCTGACCATATCTTGTACTGCAATGGCATGAATTACCACTCCTCAAACTCTCATTATAGAAGGACATATCAAGAAGAAAAAGGTTCAAGAAGTGAAAGATCACACGAGAAAGAAGAAATGAATCCGACCATACCTTGTAATTCATTGGCCGGAATTACCACTACTCAAACTATCAGGATAGAAGGACATATTGAGAAGAAAAATGTTCAACAAGTGAAAGATTACATTGAGCATCAAGAAATGAATCCGACCATATCTTGTAATGCATTGGAAGGAATTACCATTCCTCAAACTCTCAAGATAGAAGGACATATCAAGAAGAAATATATTCAAGCAGTGAAAGATCACATCGAGCATCAACAACAAGTTCTCCAACTTTTAAAGGATAACGCCACTTTGGTGCATAATCGAATGAAACAACAGGTAGATCAAACATCCGCCAGCTGAAAGTAAGTTTTGATGTAGGCGATTGGGTATTTTTACGGCTAACATCTCAAAGCAAGCTATTTTATGAGAAGAAATTTTGCAACTACTACATGCACTTAAGAAATGGCGACCTTACCTAATGGGAAGACACTTCAAGGTAAAAATGGATCATGATAGTCTTAAGTACTTTTTAGAACAAAGATTATCTTTAGAAGAACAGAAAAAATGGGTCACAAATATGTTGGGTTATGACTTTGAAATCATCTCCTAAAAAGGGAAGAAAAATGTTGTTGCAGATGCACTCTCAAGAAAGGATGGGAGTGGAAGCATTGTTTTGTGCTATTTCTATTATCCAATCATATTGGATAAACGAAGGAAGAGATGAATGGAAGAAGGACGAAGAAGTGTGGCCACTCATTCAAAAGTTGCAGAATATCCCAGTTCAAACAATATTGTTAGAACTTGACGAGGACGGTGTTGAAGCCCCGAAAATCGGGTCGACAACAAGGGGGATACCCACCCAGTTTGGACCTTGGTTGGCAGCTCCTTATCCGTTTGGTATAGCGGGTCCGATTGGGGATGACGGGACCAGTTTCCCGACCTTGGGTGTGTGTGTGTGTAGAGTTTGGACTATGCTGATCTAAGGGGAATTTAAAGCAAATCTAATTTAGACTCTTTAAACTAACACTATGCTATTGTAGTCTAATAAGAAACAATACATCTAATCTACACTAACCCGGGGTGTATATCTTCTATTATGCGATCTAAAAAGATTTCGAACAATAACTGGTAATAAAAAATCATTCAGCTATCATAAGAATAGAAATCATTAAAGATAAACCACTTTGCATAAGAAGTTAGGCAAAACAGTTGTGAACAACATATCGCATAATAAGTTATTCATATGTCAGACACAAACAATATGACTCCACCATACAAAAGTGCCAAATGATAACCCATACATTCATACAATGACATATAAAAAACTGAAACTATAAATCACTTAAAGAACATAAGCAGGAATAGTCAAGAGATAAAAGTACCATTTATGACTGGTTCCACTCATAAGCTTCAAGCAACAATGATTTATCTCTCTTTTCTCTAACATGTACTAAGAGTACAGAAGTGCAACATCAGTAGCAGATATCAAATGCAAACATTAATAAACCTTGATCCATCCATTCATCAAAACCACCTCTGAGGGCGCAAAAGTGCATGTTCTGAGGACGAGTTTTTGACAAATCTTCGGACCCTTCTCTAAATGCCTGAGAAGGGTTTAAATATTGCTAGCTAACTAACTTGATTACATAAATTTAGGATCCGGTTTTCAAATGACCATCCTTCTGATAAAGCAAACTATTTCTAAAAATTAAATCTGACTCTAAACTATTTCTGTATTTACTCATCAGTGTTGTAAGCATGCAACATTCGACTGGGAAGAGTCGGCTGGTTGCCTTCCCTTTTCGTGTGTGCTATAAAAATAGAAGTAACAAGAGCTGGCACCACTTTCTGGTAAACTATAAGAATTTTAGGAATCTCCCTGACTGGGTGTATACTTCGGTAATAAACTCAAATTCCCTTAACTGGTTTCTGCTTTTGCTATTTCGGTTTCTGTCTTTGCGAATGACTTGATGAGTTAAAAGGCTTTACTTTCTGAGCAATTGTCTGGATTGAAAACTGCCTCCGTTCTTCGTGCCGGGCTTTTCTGGTGTGTAAGTTTCAGGTCTTTTTGTAATCATGCTGCTTTTGTGCGCCTTTGATTCTGAGCTTCAGATGACCTATCGGTCATTAGCATCTATTGAGTGATACTCTAGAATCTGTAGTTCTATCGTATGCGGCACCCATTTCTGAAGAGATCTCTTCTGTGTTCTCCGAGCATTGGCGCTTTCCCCTTTTCCTTAGATGTTTCCTGCAATATTGCTTCATGTTATTTCCTGTTTTATAGTTTGCGCAAAGGAAAAGAGTAATGGTAAATAAAGATTGACATGAAAGCTTCAAATCTTATGTGTGCATAATTATGACATTCACAGCGAACTGACTCTTCGAAAAACAAAAAGCAATCATTCGTACAATCATTAATTTACTTTTTTAAGGCGCGCGCTTAATTCTGATTAATGGGCAGCTTTCCTTGAATACTGCGCCGAGGAAAATTCGCGCTCATCACAGATCACAGATCGCAGATTTGTGTTATAGTATTGTGGTATCGCAATATTGGATCATCACAAATCGGAGATCGCAGATCGCAGATATTAGTCATTGTGTGCCACTTTACGCGATGTTGCGATGTGCGACGTCGCACATCGGCCGTCGGAGATTTCTTAAGTTTTTTATTTAAGAGCGCTTATGGTGAATGCGATGCGATGAATTTCGCATCGTTCCTTCGTGGTTTGTTATGCTCATAAAATAAATGTTTCCTTGCTTTGTTGCGATAAAATTCTAAGAAAAAAAAACAAAAACGTTCCTATAGATGTTTGTTTGAATTTTTTATTAAGGGTCCCCTATTTGCTTGGTGTTATTGCTAATATCAAACAAAGAGGGGGGTTGTTGGTGGCCACAATAGACGGACAAATAATATTGGAACCTCGAGCAATCCCAGAAACAAGAACCCGACAACTACGGAATCGATCAATTTCAAAGTATATCATCAAGTGGAAGAACTTACCCGCTGAAGATTCCACATGGGAGGACAAGAATTTTCTTACAAAAGCAGCAAGAACTACTCAAGCGTTGAGGACAACACTTTTTGAAGGAGAGGGGCATGTTAGGTCCCTAGACTACTAGTGTAGCCCCTTATTGTTATTAGTACAACCCCCTTATTATATTGTTGTGCCCATATAGTCCCCATATTATTATTATTGTGCCCCATAGAAGCCCACTATTGTTATTATTGTGCCCTTCCATTATTATTGTTATGTTGGCTCTGATTTATTATGACCCCTTAGACTCCTATATATAGAAAATAGGTCTTGTCATTTGTATCATCCAAGAATTGTAAAGGAGGTTGCCCCCTCAAAGAGCCTTATTTCTAAGGCGTTGATCTATCTTTTTTATCTCTTTGTGAGTTGGTTTCATAACAGAATCATCCAATCAATGATGACGAGGAAGAACCATGGGAAGATTATCATCATCGTTCCCATCTTCCAGATCACATAGAAGATTTTTCAAATGAACTTAATCACCCTTAAGTTGTTGATTTCCTTTCAAATTATGTTTTCATAGATATAGTAGTTCTGAGTGAAACCTGTCAAATATCGAAGAAACAATTTCTATCAATATTTCGACCAAACCTAAAGTTGTAGAAAACATTCATGTTCGCAAATCTTGTTCTCCATGAGAACTTGATATTTACCGTGCTCTCTTTCATGAATTCCGAGATATATTTGCATGGTCATATGAGGAGATGCCATGCATTGACTCTAGTATAGTTGAACATTAAATCAAAATGTATGCTGATGTCAAACTAGTGCAACAATGCCTCCATCATGTTCATCCAAAGAAGGTTGCTGCCATTAAATCAGAAGTTGAAACACTTTTTCATGCTGGTTTCATATATCATGTTCCTCTTACTGATTAGGTTTCCAATATTGTTCCTGTCATAAAGAAACAAGGGACAATACGAGTGCGTGTCAATTATAGGGATGTTATTCAAGCTTGTCCAAAAGTCAATTATCCCACTCCCTTTATCGACCAGATTATTGATGAATGTGTCAGATGTGAAATATTTTCATTCATGGATGTTTTTTATAGCTATAATCCAATCAATATTCGCCCAGAGCACCAATCTAAAACTGCTTTTATTTGTCCATGGGGCACATTCGCGTATAGGAAACTCCCTTTTGGTTTGAAGAATGCAAGGGAAACTTTTCAGAGGGCAATGAACTATTGTTCAACCATACCTTGATGATTTACCTGCTCATTCACGAAAGCGGATTGATCACCCGCAGCATTTGAGAGCTATATTTTTACAGTGCCAACATTACAAAATATGACTCAATCCACACAAATGTGTGTTTTGTGTCGGTTCTGGTCCTTTTCTTGGTTTCGTAGTGTCTAAGGAAGGAATTCGACTCGACCCACTTAAGGTTCAGGCAATTCTTTACTTGCCTCCACCTTTAAATCTACTACAGTTATAGAGACTCCAAAGGAAGGCTAACTTTCTGAGGAGGTTCATTCCCAATTATGCTGAAATGGCTAAAGGATTTACTCGTCTATTGAGAAAGGGGATACCTTTCCATTGGGATCAGGTTGCACAATCTTCCTTTGATGCTCTTAAAGATACCTTAATTAGAGCATCATTAATGTATTCCCCGAATTATCAAAACGACTACTTCTTGTATCTCACCGCTATAGATACAACCATTGGAATGGTTTTAGTCCAAGAAGAAGATGGGATTGAACATCTAATATATTATCTGAGCCACAATCTCAATGATACATAAGTTAAGTACTCTTATGTTGAAAAGTTATCTCTAGCTGTTGTTCAAGCAGCACAGAGATTTCGTCACTATATCCTGCTTCGAAAGACCACTGTCATTTCGGATTGCAACCCCATGACATATATTTTATCACGTCAATTACTGGGGGGAAAATACTCAAAATGGATTTTCATTTTGCAGGAATTCGATTTGGAATTCGTCAAATCCAAATCAAAGAAATCTCTAGTTTTCGCCAAGCTTCTTTGCGACCTTCCCTCTGATACCATTGATTCAACATCAGAACCATCAATTCTGGATGAGTCTCTATTCCTGATTTCGTCATCTGACCCGTGGTATGGAGATACATTGATTTATCTCTAGACCCAAACTTTTCAGCTCGATACCTCTCACTCGCAACAGCAACGTATTTGATACCAAGCCAAAGATTATATGATCGTTGGTGACACTCTTTACCGTCGTGGTATCGATATGATTTTGCGAAGGTGCCTCACACATGAGGAAGCCAAGAAAGTTTTGAATGATTTCCATTCAGGTGCTTGTAGTGGAAACTTATCTGGATATGCTACCGCATAGAGAATTCTCTGTGTTGGTTACTTCTAGCCTACCATATTCAAAGATTGCATTATTGCAGTCAGAAGTTGTCATGCATGGCATATCTATGACCGCAAAGCTAGATTACCATCTGCATCGTTGCATCCTGTGTCGTTGTTGGACCATTCACCAAATGGGCCATTGACTTCATTACAAGTAACCCCACCTCGGCCGGGGGGCATGGGTACATTATAGTCGTTGTTGACTATTTCACAAAATGGGTCGAGGCGATGTCTACATTAAACAACAGTGGCGAGACGGTTGCACTTTTATTTTTCAACCACGTGGTTTCCCAGTTTGGTGTTCCACAGGCCATAGTTACAGATCATGGGTCACATTTTCGCAATCACATGATGACTGGGTTAACTGCCAAGTTAGGACTTTCACATGATTGTTCTAGTCCTTATTATCCAAGCTAATGGAAAAGTTGAGGCCATCAAAAAAGTCCTGAAGAGAATGCTTCAAAGAATGATAGGGGTTCATAAATGAAACTAGCATTTAACCCTATACTCTGCTTTATGGGCATGTCAAACCTCGGTTAGGAATGCAACTAGATTCACACCCTTTCAATTGGTGTATGGTTTGGTGGCAATCTTGTTGATACAATGTGAAATTTCATCTCTTAAACTCGCAATTGACCTGTTACCGGATGCTTTTGATGAAGAAGCGTGTTTCTTAGAACTCATCCATCTGGATGAAACCCGTTGTGAAGCTGCATTGGCTAACGACGCACATAAGAAACAAATCAAGGCACAATATGACAAAAATGTCAAGCCTCGCATTTTCTCAGAAGGAGACCTGGTCTTGCTTTATGATCAGGAAGTTGATAAACTAGGAGTAGGAAAATTTGAACCACTATGGATGGGCCCTTACATTGTTAAGCGTGTATTGGCAAAAGGTGCCTACGAGTTGGTGGATTATGATGGAATTCCATTGTCGCAGTCCTGAAACGGGTTCTACCTAAAACGTTACTACGCTTAATTGAGTGTAGTAAAATCACTGTATATATGCTTTAATTGCATGTGTGTGTGTCAGTGTGTCTTTTAGATTTTTTATGTGGTTAAGTAATCCGATTTGCATTTGTTGCAAATGTCAGAATCTTTGGAACCATTTGTTGGTTATGCCAATGGTGCTAGTCACAGTATGCAGAACCTATCTTCTGCAGCATGGGCCATTTTCGCTCCAAGTGGAAAGTTAATGAGTTTTCAAGGGATTTGTATTGATCATTCTATAAACAATATCGTTGATTATAATGCATTGCTCAAACTTCTCTTTGATGTCATTTCACTTGGCATTCGTTGAATCATCATTAGGCTAGACTCACAACTCATCGTATTGCAACTAACAAACGTTTAGACCATTTGAAACCCAACAATTCTTCGTATGTTCCTTAGAGTCCGTATCTTGGAAAGACATTTTGACTATATTCAATATCAACATATTTCAAGGAACTTTAACACATTAACTGATTCATTAGAGAACTATGAGTTAAACAGACATTTGTGACACATGTAAAAGTAAATTTTCAATTCACATCATTAGTTGAATAGGACTGCATATAACCATATATAAAAATCTAAAAGTAAAAATAGATAGATGTTTTAAAAGTTTTTAAAAAATTTGTGCGCAAGACATGTTTGGTGATCTGACCTAAAAACTCAAAATGCATACAAAAACCATCCTAAGTAGACCTAGTGATGCTCATGATAACAGGTCACAGCCTGAGCTATCATGCATAATAGCCACATCTAACGTCCAAGAACACCAATAGTATGGCGTTGTAGCCTCGTAGGTAACTCCTCGATCAGGATATCCATAATACCGAGGGTGAACCTCTCTACATGATCCTACAACTCTGTCAGTGTCTCGGTCAAATCCAAATCCTGGAGAACTGCCCTCTGGACATTTCTCCGAGCTGGTCCACCTACCTCCTGTTGATGTCTCATAGGTCAAACAGTACCAACATCTGTATGCATGAGAACGATTTTAGTTTAGTCTTGGAAACATCAAAAACACAAAAACATGTAGAAACTTAAAAAAAAAAAAAACATTAGGTCAAAAACAATTTACCTATAGCACCCCATTGAGCGCCTACTGGTAAAATCAACTTTGGATCTCCATGAAAATCCATTCCTGCGTATGGATGCTCCTCGATGAAAATGTGTTATTGATCGAGCCAAATAAAGAATGCAGTAGAAAATGTAATCGATGACTGACTAGCATGTCTGGTCATCAATTCAACCCACCTCTGCATCTGTGGATCTCTATTACCACCTACACCTAGTGTTACATGTTGAGGTTGAATCAATGGAATTCTCTCTAAGGTAAAAGTGATTAAGAGTTATCCATAGCTAAAATTCTTCGTCTTACCTCTCTTTACCTTTGTTAGATGCTCTTTCAGTGAAGAAAGTACGACCTCACACCAGTTGAATAAAGTTGGCTCAAGACACTCAAGTGCATACTGCATGTATGATCTGTTCGCCAGATGAAGTGTCACACTGCCTACCAACTTTGAGTTAGTGAAAAGGATTGTTCTCAAAGGAAAATCACGAATATCTTTGATGATTATGTTTCTATATTTTCTAGGTTGTGTACCTGGCTGACAGAATTGTCGAACATAGTCCCTCACTGATTCCCCTCCATGGGAAGAACTTGAAAGAGAAATGGGAGCACCGCGTCTCTATAACCCTGTAAGAAAGTAAACATCATCGATCATAATAGGAACCACTTTGTCCCATATGTGAAAAGCCTGATCCATTGGATCCCATGCATGAACTAGGAACTGTAATAGTTCTGATTGTTGCCTCATCCCAAACAATCTGAAGTATTTGAGCAACCCACAGTTTCTGAGGGCCTCAACAGTACCTGAATCATCTAGGGCAACCATGTCTTGTTATTCATGCTCTCTTTCTTGCCAAGTAATAGACATTTCGATTCGATGAAAGCCTGAAATCAAACCATAAGCTTAGTTAGGATCCATTTCATGCAAAAAAATGGAGAAATTTTGGGCCAAATAGGTTAAACAAGAGTGTGAAACTCGCCCAGCATAGCCAAGGCAAGGAGACAGTGCACTGCAGTGAAGCTACCCTTATGTCTAGGTGCTCTGCAGCGTAGTTTTCGACATGGAAGGTTGTGCTGATCCCAAGGCAAAATATTCTAACCTAGGGGCCCTAAAAATCCTAAATACTTGCATGAAACTATAAAAGAATGACATGAAAAGAAAGAGGAGAGGTAGATCTTCTACCTGGTCTGGACGACACGAGAAATGATCCATAGAATCTCTCACAATCAGCTGTTAAATGGTCCAGATCACAAACTGAATGGTAAATATCAAATGGTGAAAATAACATGGTAAATTCTTGTTTTATGTTTATTTCATGATCATTAAATGAGTAAATTTTAGTATTTACCTATTTTTACCAATGAAACAGGTATTTTTTATCCATTTGGTGTCGCTTTGAACAGATGTATAGCTAACTTACAGAATTTGATGTGCACGATCGTGAATTGTACTTTGACCACAGAGCATACCTTTATCTCTTTTTGAACTCTGTTAAACATCGAAAAGGAACCCCCTTAGAGTCCTCTTTAAGCTCTTTTCAAACTCTCGAAATATGAAAATATTGTTGAGTGATTGTCCTTTTCAGCTCGTTAATGGATTGGAAATGATATCTACCCAGTATAAGTTTAACCCTTTTCCGAACTAAGATAGATTATTTACGAAAAAGGAATATGTTGATCGAACATGGTCAATAGGTTCTCTCTCGTATTGTTTTACGCTTTTTCGGACTTGAGAGACAAATTTACGAAAAAGAACTTGTGGAGTTTTCTTTTTGTCCCTTTTCAAACTCTCTAAACATGAAAAGGATCGAGTTATCATTGTCGTTAAACTCGTTAAAACATCAAATAGCGACAAACTTTTCCATCATGACAAGACCAAGTTTCACCTTCGCTAGACTCGTTAAAACATCACATAGCGATGGATTCACCCGAAGGGTGGAATTATACAACAAGCATATGTTATCCTCCTCGAGCTTGATAAAAATAAAGAGGTACTGGTCAACAATGACTAGGAAAAATGGGAAAAGGGGTAAACTACTTTATGGCAGTAGGTCACTCTTGAACATGACACTTTCACTTCATCACTGTGACTACATGGGTTGGGTTATCTGCTTGATGGTCATCATACCTTGGTCTATCATACCATCCATTACATTGGTTTTGAGTCAATGCTACCAATTCATTCAGTGTCGTTGACAAGTTCAAGAGAAGACACTCAATTAAATTCATCCTTTGCAATACTCATAAACCTTCATTTTCATGACGCCATTCCTGAACCTTGTGTCATCAATCACGTTCCGTCTCCAAAAATCATTACATTTGTTTCATTTTGTTGATGTGGGATACATCAAGGCCCTCCTGCAACAAGTCGCTTCTTGTTGATATCAACTCATTATCCAAGAAGTTGACTTAGAGACACCCTTTCAATACCTTGAGGCTTGCATACATCAATGGCAAGTTTCTCACTTCTGGCGATAGGTTGACATCATTGGCCTCCGACTGAAAGACTTTGTATGGTGTTTGAGATCAAAACATCCATTCACACCATGCAGAATGTACTGCAATACCTTGAGGATCATTATCATTATCGGTGATTTCTCTCGCATCCGTTAACGGCTTACATCATTGGCTAGTAATCAGACATTGTCTTACCATGTTCGACTTCAGATCAAATATTCACATGGTTAGACTCGTACTTGAGCAAACGATTGAATGAGATAGAAGACCTCGAATCTAGTTTCATCCATCCGGGCTGCGATTTCAGGAAAGTACCAAATCATTTGTATGATGGCTTTACATTGCCGGTCATCCCATCATGGGTCTATATCTGTAGATGACTATCTATGTACATGTAATGAAACTTTTATATGTTGAGCATGGGTATGCTTTCCCTTAGCAATTTCATGAAAAATCCAAAATATCATGATATTATGTATTGTAATTGATGCAGGTCACCATCCGCTTTGGAACCTCCTCATCACATCATAAAGCATATCACTCGACATTATTATTTTCGACTTCATGCTTTAGGGGGAAACTGCTACAGATCCATTTTGGCACATCACTCCCATCATTCATATTAGTACTATTGGGGCTCATAAAACACTAATTCAGTTGCTACATGCCCTAGACAAGTCATCACTTTGAATGCCTCCTTTCTTGAGAGTTTCTTGGCCTGAAGCCCTCCAGAAATGCCTCCTTGAGGGACCAGCGCAGCCTTGGTCAGGGGTAAGTGTGCTTCAGTGTAGGTAGGCCCATGACAGGGTGCATTTCAGAGCACTTAGGCCCACTTTGACCTGTGCTGGGCGAGATTGAGCGAAATCCTCATAGGGTTCTGGGAATATTCTTATCTTCTAGAGATTTCTAGAAGATTCCCACACTTATCGTCACCTATGAGCTCGAAATTGGATAGGGAATGAGTTAAGTAACCTCCTATCCTCTCATCCCTTCCTCCATGGAAACTAACTCTAAGTTTAGAAGGCCATTCAATACCCTCATTTATGACCAAACCTCCTCCATTTTCCTATAAATTGAGCACTCTTCTAAGTGATTAGGGGCTAGACTTTGAGAATTTGTAAGGATATATTGTCGGTGTGAGGTTTGAGATTGTAAGCAAGCATTGTTATGCTACCAGAGTGTTGTGCTTTTGATGTGATGTTGGTTGGAACCCAAGCTGGAGGAGTAACATTGGATCGGACTTCATGGTTGTAACTCTTCCTTCTACTTAATAAAGTTGTTTACACCTTTTCCCATATTCTTGTCTTTATGTATGATGATTATATGTGTAAATTCTTTCGATTCCATTTTCTTATAGTAGATATATCTCTTGCTTTGATTGGTTTTTTTCCTCTGTTTATGATTGCAGGTACTTGTCGAGAGGATTAAGTTCAAGAAGGAGCGACAAGAACCATACAAAGGAGACAAAGGGAAAGCAAAAGATAACAAGTAAGGCCCTTGTCTTATTTATATTCTATAGAAAAAGGTTAAATGCTTTGATTTTGTTGTTCTAGGTGTACCTACCCACCTAGGGAAATTATATTTATCTGTAGATGCAAAATTCCACATAACAAGGGTGTGTCGGGTTCTGACAATATCATGTATAGTGGCTCGGTTCCCCTCAATTGTAACAAATAACCTATCCACGACCTCTTCCAGTTCCTTCCCCTCATCCTCTTCCTCATCACTGGAATCCTCTGCGTGCTGCTGGTGTGCCTTGATCCTCTATATGTCGAAGTTCTATCCATCATTAATTCATAGCTTCGGAAATTGCGCTCATCATGGCCTACAGACTTATGGAAATTGCAGAATAGTTGTTGGGGAGTTTGCACAAACTTCTGCAACAAATGGAAATTGTTTGTTGAGTGTTTTCCTCTTATTTGGAAGATAGCGGAACATGGCACTACCTTGTTACTTGATCCAATGGAATTTTCTGGCTTCAGGGGGATAGGACCTCCCCCAGTTACATAGTTCTGATATACTGGGAAATGATCCTTGTCATGACCATTTCCTTTGCACTTTAAGCACCATACTTCAGAATGGGTTTCATTTGGGACCTCTTTCCCCTTTTTTTAGATCCTACAACTCCAAATGTAGGTTGGCCAGCTGTGAGTGAATCTGTTGCACTCCCAGATTCGTATCCTGAATAGGCGAAGCCTCCAAGTTCATAGCAATTTCTAGCACTTCAACCTGCGATTCAAGCTTTTGTTGTGGAAATGAAAATCTCAAATGAGGTAACAGCGTAGCAATGTACCAGTCCTTATGTTGCTCATCTGAAATCTGTAGATTAGCCTGTTGTAACAAACATTTCAGCCTTTGATCAATATTCCATGCAGATTCATTCACCTTTTGCTTAATTTGTTTGACCTCAGTCACATACTGGGCTTGAGACTTTGGTTTTCTGAATTCATTATTTAGTGTGTCTTTTGTTTCTTTCAATGACGCAGTTGGATGAGTTTTATTGTACTTAATACACCAACTCAATGCTTTATCTTGCAATGTGGTGACCAATTGCACTTTCTTCAGATCGTCATATGTTATTTATTGTGACTTCCACACAACATCTGCTACAAACTAGAATTGATCAGGGTCTTCTATCCAGAGACCGCTGAATATAGGCATCTTCATAGTGCTTTCCATACTGAATAGTGGAGGTGGAGGTGGAGGTGGAGGTGTAGGTGTGTGAGGCAGAGGTGATGGCGGAGGTGGAGTGGATGGATGTGGTATTCCCGCAATGCCCTGATCTACCGACTGTGGCACACCTCTGGGTGTCTTTGGACTATTAATTTCTTCTTCACTATTAGATGCTCCCAATAGAGGATTGTACTCAACAATTGTATCTAGATCTTTTCTGATTTGTTTCCCACTTCTCGTAGCTCCCGTCGAGCCTCTTCTAAACATCAATTAAGCAGCATAACTCGTTTCTCGCACAATAGAATTTTAATCTAAGTTTTTCAGAGACTTCAGATACTTACCTCTTAGTCATTTCAAAAATCAGTGTTCAGCTTCGCCATAACTAGGAGACGTATCAATTGCGAACTCAGTAATAAATCCGCCCAAAATACTCTCAATCCAGTAATCGTCATTCTTCGCAACCTTGTTTTCTGATCCTTCCAGGTGTTTCACTAACTCTGGGGTCCACACAATAGGGTTATCCAACTTCTAGGTAGGTTGACCATCCACCAATTTAGCCAACCATTTGTATAATTCACACGGAAAAGAGAAAAATAAAACTTTGTGTTCCTCTCTATATAGATATCTCTACAACCACTCTTCTTTCGACAAGTGCAGATTCTTGTTTTCTTGGGTTACAAACTCGTGCAGCTTCCGATCTATCCACTTTTCAATCTCCTTCTTAGACAGTATCCACTTATGCCACACCACACTTCCCTCAGATATATCTTGGTCCTAGAAACAGAGCCATTTTTTGTCTTGAGGGGGCTTGGACCCAGGTTCAGAGTTAGCTGCGCTAACCAACAAAACCCTACACTACCGGCCCTTTCGAAAACAACCTGTGTAGCATAGGCTGCAGTCTCACCCGAGGCAGTATTGGGGGACGTTAGAACTAGGTTTCCGCATCTAGAGGACTATGTGATGTGTTTCTACCAAACTTAGGGCTTTATCTTGACCTTCATGAACCTTAACCCTTGAAACCCAGAGTTTACAATAATTAACAGTTAGCATATTTATGTCCTTCATCGATTGCACTAAACATGCATAACATCATATAAATAAACAGATCTACTTCTTCACGAATCTATTAAGTACTTTTCTTGATTAAATGCATTCAACAGATCATAAATATAGTAAATTCATAGATAAAATAGTAATACGCAGATGCACATATAGTTCTTCAAAATAAGTCTTCTATTATGCTTCAGATCTTCAAATACAACTTCTTCCAACCCTGCGCACACAACTGCAAGGGCACCCTGCATACACAACAACAAGGGCTTATGCACTTAGCTGCGGAATTATCAAGGTCTTCATGCACACAGTTGCAAGAGCCTTCCACTTCTCCCAAGTACATAATAGATAAAATCATACCCAAATCATGCACTATTCTTACTTAGCTATCTTATGACTCTTCTATGACTTCCTTTTGTATTCTTTTTCATTACAATACCATGGTCCACAAACCATGGGTGGGTCTCAAAATAGCTTGACTCTAACAAACTAAGGGGTTTTGACCTTCCTAAATCCTCTCTCACTCCTATCAACCTATGCTACTCGCGCTCTGCTCCTCAAAATGCAGAGACTTTATAATGTGTTTAACAAAATTTGACCCAAGAGACACTGTCCCAACACCCCCCTATCAAGGGCTTTCAAGGGGGAAATAGCCCCCCTCCACGGGGTCTGGGGTAGTGCCCCAAGAAATTTACTTTGGACCCTATATTAGGTGGGCAAACCTACCTATGGTTTTGTGCATGGGTTTTACATATGGTTTTCGGCATGATGGTTTTTCTCCCATGGTATTTTGTAGATCCAGTCAAGGGAACTACGGTTGTGTTCTAATCCAGGGTTAATGGGTTGGGGTTTATGAATGCTTTGACATGTATATATATGTATTGTAACATTGAAAGGAAAATAATGAAAAATCAATCTGGTAGTCCCAGTTTTTGGATCTAGGGGAAATATATGTGTATTTGTTTTATATTGTCGTCATTGTTTATTTTATGTTTTTAAGAATTCATCTGCAGGTAATTTCTGTACAAGGTCAAAACCTACAGGAGGAGCAATTGGGACAATCAGTGGTAGCAAAAGTGCATTGGATGAGAAATATCATGGATCCATTGCCACTGATGTCAGAGTATGAGAGATGTTACCCAAATTTAAGCATTTTCCATTTACATTGATGCATGGATTATACTACTGCTTGGAGATTTTGGAATAACATTTCACTTTGAGTTAGTTTTACATGCTCACATTCTAAGGTCAAAGAGAATTTCTATCAATGCCAAAGGGGGATATTGCTGAAATTTTGGCATTGATGTCAAGGTCGTGTAGGGCCAGGAGGAATTAAATGAACAAGCTCAGGAGAGGTCATGACGTAAACACAAGCTCGAGAGAGATAGCATATTACGTCATTCGCAGTGGGCCCCTCACTAGATCAACGTGATTCTTCACAATACAAAGCCCAAAACACATGATAAGGAGGGAGAGTCGATGATCGGCAAGTGATGGGCCCTTCACTAGATCATATCTCTCTCACTGAATCGAGAATCACCATCAAAAAGGCAATCTCGATAGGGTAAGCCATTGATCCAGCAGCCCGACCAAGTTGAAAAATGTCACATCGTCAGATCAGTTAACAGGGGCATATCTACAACAAGAGGGGGCTTATTCCCATCCAGAAGTTAAAAAATATGTACCCCCGTTGTGGAGGGCATCATGGTTTATTGTTGGTTATGTGGTTTCTTGTGATTAGTTGTGAGACTCTCCTTTGCTCCATACCAAAACTAGGAAGGGTTCCCCACAATACCAACGGTTTCTTAGATGGGAAGTGGGCGACATAGGTGGACCCAAGATGTCTTAGATGCCAAGTAGAATGGATGATATGGACACCACATGGTAGGAGAGTTGATGTGGTAGCTTATGAGGAGGACATGTGGCAGGTGGATTCAACACTTTTGATGGGCCAAATTGATAATTGGTGAGTGACACGTGTGAAGGAGGACATGTGGAAAAATCCTACTAGCCAAAGTTGTTGACATGTCAATCATGATGGAAATTTATGTGGGAAGGTTGGTCCCATATCATACCGCTTGGTTAGAGAGAATTGCACACAATGATGAACTTGGCTGACAAGTGATGGCTGGCATACGAAGAAATCATCGCCAGTTGTAACAAATAGAAAGGTCATCGTCGTATGACATGTTTGTCTATCAGATCGCTAGATTGGAAGGGTTTATACAGTATAGTGAACTTGGTTGACGAGCGGTAGGTGAAAAACAATAAAAAATCTACAACATTTAACGGTGAATAAGAATATAATCAATTGAAGTTCCATCTATTGGACTGTCAAGATGGAAGGACTTTTAAACATTAGCAAATGTAGCTAACAAATGGTGCCCAGCAGACAAGAAAAATCGCAGCAATTAAAAGGACAGGATCAATGACAAGAGAAGTGTTGGTTTGTTAAAATACCCAATTTGGAGGTGTTGTAACCATAAACTGAACGGGTGGTGAGCATTATTTAAGCCCATGGTCACTACTAAGGTTACATGGGGGCAAGCGTTAATTGCCCAAGGCAGTCACAACTAGTGTTTTGAGCACCAAAATGGGCCAAAATCAATTAAAGGCATGGGTGAAGTCTAGTTCTAGAAATATGTATAGAAAGAGAACGACGTAAAAGGGTGTGGTTCCCATTTAGATCATAGAGTGAGATTGCAGTATATGTACAAAACAAACAAGTTAACAAAGAAAAGAGGAAGTTGTCAAGTTGTAAAGGAAGAGATGTGAGTGTGAAATTAAATGCATGGGAATGAGAGTAGGCACATGGGCAAAGTCTTGAATGTGTAAGTGGAGCTTTGACGAGTTCTCAAGCTGTTGTGCAGTAAAGAAAACAAAAATATGAAAAGGTTGAGTGCCAATGGTACTAATTCGAGACTGTTTATGAAAGGAGTGTTGAGAAGAGGTTAAGAGGGCAAATGAGGTGAGAATTGAAGATGCTATATGAATAAATATAGAAAATATAAATTGTTGTGGAATTAGTCAGGAAAATATTTGAAAAGGAAGTAAGTCTCACTATAAACATTGGTGTTAGTGTGATATTTTAATTAAAGAGCCATGGGTTTGGGTCTAAAAATGTATGAAAAGGGGATCTAAGTGGCTGAAGCAAGTGGGTTCTTGTAGATCATGGGATTGGAGTCTCCTTCAGGTTTATTCCTTTAAATATTAGGTGGTTGGTGTCTCTAGTAGGTTGGTGCCTCCAAAAAGTGGGAATCGGTGCTTCCAGTAAGTGGGCGCTTGAAAGGAAAAACAGGGTTGTTTCCTACAAAATCTGATGTAAATTAAAGTTGGTGCTTACATTTACATTATAATTAAAATAATTTTTGTTGCATTGTTGAATGTTTTTGATTTTCTAAATAATTGTCAAAATTAATAAAATATTGATTCACCTCCCCTCTCAATATTTTCCTTGTTTCCAACAGTATCAACATGATCCACGTGGAATAACTAATAAAAGAGATTTCATTTCTTCTTCCTAAATGAACAAATAGGTTTTCTTTTAAACATTTGTGCAATAGGTCCATCGACATCAGTGAAATAGCTTTGAGTCATTTCTTGGTACTTAAAATAATCTAAATATCATCGATGGATTCATCAATGACCAATTTTTTTTTGTGCATATTTGGCTTTAAGCTCTTAAGTATTTCACTAATTCTCAATCCTCCTGTCAACAATCGATGAAATTCTTGATATATTTTATATGGCACTTATAAATTTATGTCAATCATCGATGGTCTCATCAACATTTTCTTAAAAAAAACTCATTCTACCCCTTATTAAGAAATTTATTTATTTATTTGTTGTTACTTAAGAAGGAAAATGATTTTTGTTGTATTTTCTAAACTTAAGGTGATTTAAAAAAAAATATATATATATATATATATATATTAATATATTTATAATATATTTATATATACAATCTACCAAAGAAGAGTATGCTCCCCTGGTGTAATTAAGATCTCTAACTATACATAGCTACCTAGATTTGAGGTAGTGAGACTTGATGGGAGGTCCAAATTTGGAAGTCATTCATAGATATATACATGTATAGCTCAACACATCCCACTTATTTATTGTGGGGTATGTCTTAATTATCCAACTTCCAAGCCATTTGCTAATAACCAATATCACCAAAGATGAACCTAATAGAAACCTTATCTTAATAGTATGTTTTTTATTTCTGACCTACAAATATACTAGTCATATTTATGATGTTTCTCCATTTATGAAAAGCATCTATAGCCTCGAAAAAGTCATCCTGATATCACAAACCTTGCTTTATTGCCAACAAGCATCCATAGCCCTAGTGAATATCTCTACATTTCCCCATTGATAACCTTTTCTTTTTCTTTTTCCTTTTTTAGGATCATATGTTGTGTTTCTAAGAGTGATACTTGTTATTTAAAGAAGAGATATGCATCTAGATATTGAAGTTTCACCAAATCCCCATAAGAGATAGGTAACTTTTGGTCTTCCTTAGCTACAAAGGTCATACTCCCCTTATTCTATTATCAATTTTGTTCCATAAATCTAAGGAGCTATGGATGTATTCTTTCTATTGATCCCATTCATAACTTACCAATCCTATTTTCATTAGCAAATAAATATAGAGAGAATGTTTCTAATGTTGGCCAATGTTGAACATTCAATATCATTATTAATGAAGAAAGGAAAAGGGAAGACACCACCCCCCCCCCCTCTCTATCTCTCTCACTAAAAGAATAGAGAAAGAAAACCAAAGAAAAGAAAACTAATTATATGATACATACTACTTATGTGAAGTGCCTACCTAAAACATCTTTTGAGATCTTATCCAGAGACATCAAGAGAATTCAATTCTCCTTCCAAGATTCATACATGATAAGTGTAAGCTCTAATTTTCTTATCTATCTAGTAGGGACCAAGCCATAATGATTGAAATTTTGAGTGTTTTCCTTTAACTTCATTGATTTTATCCAACTTTTAGACTAGATCACCTATTTCAGAGCTTTCATGACCAACGTTCTATTTATCAAACCATCATTTGACCAATTTCTATTGAGAGGTGAATTTCTTCTTAGATTTTTCAATTTCTACCTCTGGCATGAAAAGTGTATCGATTTGATGTTGCATAGAGGATAAGGGTTGACCTATCAAAGCTTGAGATAACTACAGAGATGGAATATGAATGTTGTTGGGTAAAATTGCTTCTTGACCATGCACGAGGAGAAATGGAGAAGTGTTTAAGGCTTCCTTTGGGTTGACGCAATCAGCCCAAAGTGAATTATGAAAAACATTATGCTAGTCTAAGTGGTTTTCAGTGACAATCTTTTTAAGAATATGAATTAAGTTCTTATTTGTAGACTCAACTACTATGTTTCCCTAAGAATAGTAATTGGTAAAACATTTTAGGATGATACCTTTGTCAATAGAAAATTCTATTAGAAGAAAAGAGGAAAAGTAAGTTGCATTATCAAAGACGATCATTGATGGGACCCCAAAACTAGTAGTAAGTTGTTACTCGAGGAACTTGATGACTACCTTTCATTGACCCCACTCAAGGGGATGGCCTTTGACCATCTAGTGAATAATTTGTGGTAGTTAAAATATATCTACATTATTTGGATGAATGCAAGTTAATGTCTCCAATAACATATATTCCCCATTGCTCAAATGACTAGTGATGATTGCAAGTTGCAGAGGTATAGTCCCTTCCTACACTTAGCTAATAGGTTTTACACTTCCTTACATATGCATGGGTTCCCCTTATAAACAAGTTTGGCCAATAATATCCTCACATTATCATTTTATGGGCCATGGTTTCCCCTGCAATATGTCTTCTTACAAGTCCATCTTTTAGCTCCTTTAATACCTTTTCAACATTTTCCCTCTGTAAGGAACTAAAGAACACTCTATCGTAATTCTTCTATAATAATACCAAATTTATCAATTGACTTTAAGTGTAAGGCCCTATTGTCTCTAGAAACCATATGGTCATGGTAGGTCCCATAATGTATCAAGTAATACAAGTTAGTGTACCAATATTTTGTATATGGGATAAAAGGTGTATCATTTTCCCACCTCTCCTCTTCTAAATTTAGAGAGTCTTGTCCTTCATTAGTTATCCTATAGACTCCTTTACCCCTCACTATGCTAGTTGGTTTGATCTTGAGATAGAAGCCTTGAATCATGACCATCAAGTACTCCATTTTTTCTCGTGATTCCTATCAGGTGAAGAGGGAGCAAATGGTCGTGTGGGGTATTATAATTTTGGTGTTATTTTTTAAGATGTAGAGACTGAAATGCTTGACTACTTATTACATAGTGTACATTTGTCTATAAAACATTGGATAATTTAGTTTTACTCCTTGTACATTAGTGCTCATGAAACAAATATGAGATTCATTTCATTCACCATGCTTTTGAGTCAAGAAAATAGAGAAAGATTGATATGAGGAAAATGTAAAAGATAAAAGTCGTCGTAAAAAACTGGGTTTGTGTAGGATATGAGCTTGAGAAATAACCATATTAGTCTTATCAAAAGCCACTTTTTCTTCTTGTTTCATTTGAAAATAAGATTTTTATAGATAATCTTCTTCAAAGGCTTGATTGTTTCTATGATTTCTAGGATGGATTTCCTAACAAATTTGTTTTTCCCAAAGAATGATTGCACTGCTTTTTTATTTTAAGTAAAATGGTGTTGTGATATCACTTTAACTTATTCAAGTTCAATGGTTATTCCCTCTTTAGATATTATGTGACCTAGAAACTTTCCTTCTAACACACCAAAAACAAAATTTTGGGGTTTTAACAAGATGTCATAGTTCCTACATCTTTCAAATATATCCCTAATATGCATAATGTGATCTGTCATGTTCCTTGAATATACCTCTAAATGCAATGTCCATGGCCCTCTGAAAGGTGGCACCTATGTTCATTAATTTGAAAGGTATGTATTTATAAGCAAAATTGCCCCACTGAATGTGGAATGTGGCTTTAAGTCTATCCTCGTCGGCCACTCAAACTTGGTTATATCCCAAAAATCCATCTCGAAGAGATAATACCACAACCTTGAAGATTGTTTGAATGAGTTGCTCCTTTTGTGAGACATGATAGTTATATTTTTCACAAGATCTATTTAGATTCTAAAATCGACACAAATGTGAGTTTCCCCTATATACTTCCTTATGGGCACAAGATTAGGTGCCTAGGAAAAATGTTTGACTTAGAAGATGATTTTTTCGTCTAACAATTTTTTGGTTTATTTTTTAATTACAAGTTCTAGTGAAGGGCGAAACTTTCGTAACTTTTGTTGAAAGTATTGACATCACTTTTTAATGGTATTATATGTTGTATGATCTTTGTGTCATAAGTTTTAACGCCTTTAACACCATGTTAAAACATCTATGTGTTCTTTGAAGAGTTTAAGATGGGATATTTTTCATTCTCAGATAGTTACCAAAATTAATATTCTTAGGGTTCTCACTAGTACATAAATTTACAATTTCATAGCCCAGGATTGAGCTATTGGTTTTAGGGATAGTACTGAATCCTTAGTTTACTATAAATTCTTCTCATGAGTTATTTTTCCACATACTAAAGAGTCAAAACAAAAAAGCAATGTGCAGGCCAACCTTGTGTTTGGCTTGGAGGTTGGCCAGCTAGTCACCAATGGTCTATTAGGATGGAAGACCATTCCATGAGGCTCTCTCACATTGTTTTATTTCTCAGCTTGGCAAGTAGCAGTGGATAATTTATTTGGGGTCTATTACTCCAGCCTCCCATAATAAAGTTTTATAACGGCTTTGATACATAAAAATCTGAAATTCCAGAGGTGCAAACCATGATCGTAACTTGGTCATTGTGGGCAAGGTGGCAGGTGTCGGGCGTGTTGGACAGGTGCTTGCCCTGTCTCTCATCGCTCAACATGTGGATCCTTAAGCTTCTGGATTGTATCGAATCGTAATCACCTTTGTGCCATTAAATTTTACTAATTGATTTCAATTTGGATAGGAAAATCGAGTTGCTTTTAATGAGATTTTTGGAAGTTTTTGGTGGGTTTTTCCAATTTAATTTTTTTTAATTCTGGTAAGAATTTAATGAAATCACAATTTTGATGGGTGGGTAACTCTTGTACAATGGAAGTGTCTTAAGGGTTTTTCGTGCACGATGGAAGTGTATTTAAGGGTTTTTCAAGGCATTGAATTCATATATACAGTCAAAAAACCAATTTATGGAAGTGTCTTAAGGGTTTTTCAATGTGTTGAATCAGTATATACAGTCAAAAAACTAAATTAAACAAGTGCTGCATGCAGTCGGTAGTCCCTGTCGGGGGTCTGCCACAACAACAAAATGAGATCAATGTCTAATAATCTCAATCAAAGATATTAACATATATTCCTGTGCAATTATCGTTGGGAATTTGGGAATTAACTTTTCAGAATATTAAATGAACGCATATATAGATATAATTTGTGTTTCTCATGTTGCCTGGATTTTGTTATTTAAAAGTTAGGAATGTCAAAAAGTAAAAATTTTAATACCTTCAAAATACCATAAAACTACATATATGGTATCTAGTCACTACATTGAGAGGGGGGTGTGTTACTCAACTACTCACCTATTAGCACACTTACACGGCTCCTCAGGCTTTGTTGATCATTCCTTAAAAGGGAGAATAGAATAGTTTCTAGAGCCTTCTCTTCAGTAATTACGTGTGTATGCATGTGTGTAGTACCAGCAGCATCACCTGGTTGGTTTCACATGAGCACCAATCTCGTTTTGCTGTGTGGTGGTAAGAACATTCGCTAGGAGATTGGTTGGGTGGTGTAGGTCAACATGAATGGAACTAGTGTGCGGCTCATTTCCCCTTTCCGCTATAATCTTAAGCCTTCTTAAGTTAAGTTGGTTTTGATTCTATATGTGCAGCCTGTATAAACGAAGATCATTATCTACGTCATTCATCAGTATCTTGCTTGTTAGCGAGCTGACGACCCCACCGGAAAAACCAAATTATTAAAGTGCCTTCTCCCAAATAAGTTCCGGCAGGTGGGACAACACAGTTGGTTTTTATGTCATTCATAGAGGGGGACTGATCGAGACTGAGGCAAGGAAGCAACTTATAGAGTCTGATTGTAGCGCAAGGCCAGACACCGGAGCGCAAGCAATAACTCCTCGATCAGCGAATTGAAAATTTATTGTCATCTTACGTGTCCTCTTACCACTTTGGCACGCAAGCAAGTATTCGATCAACCAACTTTGATCTTTATTACGTATTAATTGAGCATTCGGGTATGTCTATAGCATTTAACGAGTTGAACTAATGCTAACATTAGTTTAACACGTTCTATAATGCAAAAGAAATAAATGATTATAATATATGGTTTTGTTTTTCTGTTACGAGATACCTACAGTAACAACTTTAAAACTTTAATTATCAACAATTAAAAATAATGTCAACTCCACCCTTTTAATTACTATACAGTAGTGCCTACAGGACTAATAGCATTAATACATTTTATAAAATAACAATTTGTGTATCAATGAACTAATTTCACTACCTAACTTTAATATTATAAAATAATTTAATACATCATACCTCCTCAGCTACCGAGGGCTCCAGTGGAAAATAGGTGTCAACGGGATACCTTTTATTTTCCGTCCAACGTCAACTACGTTCTAGAACGTTTCATTTTAACTTTAAATTTTTTTATCCTTTTTACAAAAGAAACGTAGAAAAAGCATTCTCATACGGCTGAATGATTTTTATATCGTGTCAAATTATTTGCAGGGGCCACTTTGGCGGTTGATACGTTGAATTAAACCTAATCCAATATTTCTTACTTTAAAAATTGGCTTTGCTTGTGTGTGAAAGTAAATTCTAAACCACGCATCCACAAGTAGGATAACTGTAAATCATCATAATCCAAATCAGATAAAGAATATTGTGGAATACCAATTTTATATATATATTTAAGTATATTCTCGACGATGGAAAAAAATATTTAAGAGAAATACTTGCAAGCTAAGTAATGTTCAAGGCGGTCTCATGTTTGAGGCGCCATGCTCTCCACCTTCAAAAATAACCATGCGGCGTCGGCGTCAATACCAGCGAACTTCACCAAACGAACTTAGCACTTCAATAAATAATCAGGGAATGGATGAAAAAGTTTGACACGTGTTTTTTTACCACAGACACGTTATCAACTGCAAGAACCAAGTTTGTCAAATTAGTAAACCATACGCTTCACTCTGTGTCAGATACATTTTGAGAACCAGAAGTTTAGAATTTGTTCAGAAGTGCTAGTCTTGCCAAGTGCAGAAGGATTTACTCAGAATTTGTTCCTTCGCAGTAGAATGGCTCAGCTTGAACGCAACCTGGGCGATGTTGGAGATTCGCCAGATGCTCACGCGAAGCTTACTCCTGGTATTCATATCTACTCTATTGTTCCTCTTCTCTGTTATTTTTCTGTAATTGTTAATGGATATGTTGTTGCCTGTGTGAAATTTTTTTCCTATAATTTCTCTCACATATTGCAAATGAAAATTGCAATAGATCATCAACTTGGCGCTGCCAATGGTTTGGAACCACTGAAGCAAGATGGATTGACAAGGATGCCACCATCAGCAACATATACCTTCAAGAACCATGAAAATGATGTAACCAACCGTTTAAAACAGGAGACCAACCGATTAAAACAGCAGATATTTGTAGTGCAGGACGCTCGCTACGAGGAGGAAGGCTATATTTTCATCTCAATGCTAATCAATAAACTCTGTTAATTGATGCTCTAATTTATTTACAGTGTTTTAAATATAATGGTTGCTCTTTCTCTTTTTAATTTCTGGTCCTTGCCCTGAAATAACTTTTAAAGAAAGGTTCAGGCACAACAAAACTAGATTTTTGCCCAGAATCATCACTCTACCTGTTGCTGTTTTTCCCCAATTTTGATGCCATGGCACTCCGAGCATTGCAGAATTTAGTCGAAGAATGAAGTTAGTACACTTCATTCATGTTCCTATCCTCTGTTCTCTGCAAAGTTTGTGCACAAATACAACGGTTGCTTCAAATGGTAAGAAATTATCCTTTTGCTATGTACAAATCCATTATTTCTCTGATATACAATTTAAAGAATATTAAAGTTCCATGAAAAGGTTTAGCAATAATATCATACATATGAGTTTAAGGTTTGGTATGTTGCTTCTGAAATTGCAGACGTGTTTCTTTGGTATTTGGTTCCATACTCACCATTTTTATATCCGACATCTGTTATGCTTGTGTTTTTGACAAAAATAATTATATAGTCTTCTACCTGTATGTTTCAGAATTAACGATGCAACAATAGTTTTGCATTAATCGCCCTTCCCAATGAACAGAACTTAGGTTGGCTGGGTGAAAATTGATTTCTTTTGTAACAAAAGAAATAGTTGAAAACAACTACTAACTATCCTTCACTGACCTCGTAAAAACAAAAAGTTTCCAATACACAAACTGTGTTTACAGTTGCATTTCTTCTCATGTTTTTGTTAAAAAAATAGAAAGGGAAAACCCAAATTAATTTTCAATAGTAGTTTAAAACTACTACCAAGTATCCTTTCCTCTCTCCGCTTTCTATCATGTTAAGTCTTCCCAAACTGGTGTCGGAGATGCAGGCCAAGGAAAAATTTTAAAATTAAACATGTAAAATTAGCTAGTCTATGTGTGAATGAACCCCTGAAATTTCCCTTTTCTATGATACAAGTTTCATTTAAAGACGCAAATTTTAGCATAGAAATACCAGGGGTTATGCCGATTCCAGCCAAGGATGTGCTGACTCCCATTCAGGATAGGTTTGACTATGCCTTTCATTGGTTTGGTTATGCCTTTCACTGGTTCGTGAAGCATTCCTTGCGCCTGCCGGAAGCCACAGAGATTTTCATATCATCCTCGCTCGTTGAATACAAAGCAGATTGCCTCAAGTGGTCAGAATTTTCGGTTATGAACAAACAAGCGCCCTCTTCGGTTCTGAGATCATTTCAATGAACGTTCATCTTCAATGAATGTTCTTCTCGTCGGCCTGAACAAACCCATCTCGGCAGCTGTAAACAACCCTCAGAGAATAAATCCGCTGCCATCGAGTTCAAAGTGTTCGTACAAGATAGCCCTGGTCATAACCGAGCCCACAAAATCAAGGGGCCTAAAACGCTGGCCAGCAACGACGATGGAGTTCAAATATTTTCACGGCATCGCAAGAAGTCAGTGAATCACCAGCAAAGAAGAAGGACATTGCAGTGATGGGCGATGATAATCCCCCTGACCCAAGACTCTAGAACTAGCTAGCAAGATCTATATGTATTGCTTGTTTCTCAAGATTATAGCTAATAGAACTTCAATGCATTAGGACACTTGGACGAAGCCGTGGCAGTTGTAGACGAAGCCGTGGCAGCTGTGTACATGCAGCGACAGCCGTGACAAAGCGAGTCGAAACTCTTTAGCCTAAGTTTTCAGAAAAGTATACAGGCGACTCCAAACTCTTTAGCCTAAGTTTTCAGAAAAGTATACCGTGCAGCCGGCAATAAGAGGTCGAAACACAAACTTTGGATAAAAGTCTACTAGGCAGAACATTTTATTTAAAACATTGGCTTAAACATGACATGTACGGGAAATATTATTTGGTCAAAGCTAATTAATCGTTGGTCAATGATCGATCGATCGCTATAGTCCAGCCGGAGGCAGGGACTAATAACATTAATCAAGATTTCACCTCAATTTTTTCTGTGAGCCAAAAATCTAAAATTCCCACTAAAAACAATTCCTGAAATTATTGTTACAATTAAACTTATAAGAATTAGGAATTAGGATTAAGATGCAAAATGGTGTCACGACACAAGGTGTCATCCATGTCTTTGGAACTTGTAATTGGCATAAGAGATTGGTTCATCTCAATTGGACAGAAGAAATCCACCTGGTCCATATGTGAAGGAGTCGTAGTCTTGCTCTAGAGAGTAGATGAAGTCTTTGGGTTAGAGGTGTACCAGAGACTCTCTTCAGATTCAAGATGTCATTCCAACTTGAAGGGGGGTCATACCCAGCGAATTGGAGCACTGAATCTCCTGGACTTGTCTAAGTTATAAGCTTGACATGGTTCAACCAACTCTCATTCTCTTTTGTCTCTCTATCCTTCAAGACATGTGCAGACTTATATATTGATGTCTTTAGGGCTCCTTCATTGCTTGATGCTTCTCCATTTCTCTACTCTTAGAGCCTCGATTACAGAGTAGGGGGAGGCCAAAGTGCAATTACCTTAGCAACATTGGATCTTTGGACTTTTCGAAGGTACTATTCCTCTAGTTCTGATATTTATTTCAATGAATTGTTGGATTAGGTCGAGTCTGGATTCTCTATTATGGTTTGTCCCTTCTCTTTCTTAATCAAGTGTTGTCCCTAGAACCTTGATATTTACCTCCCATCTCTCATCTCACCCTCAACTCGGGGCTCTACTTCTCATCCTCTGAATCAGCCTTTTCATCTGCACTTTGAATCACCTCTTATGGAGCATAGATAGCCCACTCTGTCCTTTCTGGAGGGGCCCAAATTTTTCCTAGCTGCCCACACCCTCCAACTGATAGTCAAACTATGATTCTGAAGCTTTGTTACACAAAATCTAGCAGAAATCTGACACGATCCTATTCCTGACAGAAGAATTGCAGAATTTGAAAGTTCAAGTGAGTAGGCTGGAAGATGAAGTTGGAGCAAGTAGAAGCCAATTGATAGCATCCCAGTCTCAGCAGAATTAAAAAACTAGTGGTCAACATAGTCCAGCTAGCAATGCCTTTGGTACCCATTTTGACAACATGTATTTCGATCCTCCGCCGGAGCAATGACTTGTCCTTCTGCAAAATTATATTTTTGTTTGGTCAATATTGTAAAATCTATTGTTGCAGTTTGGTTAGCAGTATGTGCATGGGTAGAAGTCTCATAGATATGAATTTTGAATCTTCACTCAGGTATTACAAAAAAAACTTGTATTGTCTTTATCAAAAACTTTCAAAATTAACTATCATATTATTAATACAAACCAAAAAATAATTAATGCATTGAAATGTTTTAACTGCATTTAATACTATAATGAAACATAAATAGAATGTCATATCAAAAGAGTTCTAGATTGTCCTATGAGAAGAGCTCTAAATGTATATCTTTGAAATAAATTTCCCTTCTTTTCTCGTCTCTTGTTTTCTCATCGCTTATTTTCTAATAATGTAATTTGGAATGAGGAGAAGTTGGTTAAGATGATTCAATACTTGGAAGTTCTTATAATTGCATTTTTTTTAATGGTCTTTTTCTTTACAATTGCCTTTTTCCTTATTTCTTTTGGGCTTTTTTCCTTACAATTTCCTTTTTCCTTATCTCCTTCTCATAAGGGAGTCTCTTTGGGACTCCCAAAGAGAGGATTTTTATCAAGTTTAGGCAGTGAGTGCCTTTTTCTTTTATTGATTTTTTCTCTTATTTCCTTCCCGTAAGGGAGTCTCAAAGTGAACACAAGTGAGACTCTTTGCAAATCGATTCCAAACACCAAAACTCCAGAGGCCAGAGTTGGTGATGGGACTTGCTTTTTTATTGCTTGTATCTTCCTACACTATGGGCATATGGGTGGTGCCTCCAGAGATTTGAACACCGGTGGGACTCTTTGCAAATCGATTCCAAACACCAAAACTCCAGAGGCCGGAGTTGGTGACGAGACTTGCTTTTTTATTGCTTGTATCTTCCTACACTATGGGCGTATGGTTGACGCCTCCAGAGATTTGAACACGAGTGGGACTCTTTGCAAATCAATTCCAAACACCAAAACTCCAGAGGTCGGAGTTGGTGATGGGACTTGCTTTTGTCAAGTTTAAGCAATTGCCTTTTTCTTTTATTTCCCTTTTCCCTTATCTCCTTCTCATAAGGAAGTCTCTTTTATTTTCCTTTTCCCTTATCTCCTTCTCGTAAGGGAGTCTCAAAGAGAAGAATTTTGTCGTTTAGGTAGTGAGTGAGCAAAAGTAGTTTTTTTTCGATTAAGCAGTGAGTGAGAAAAAGAAGTAGTTGCAACAACAGGTCTAGTAGTGGGCTCTTGTGAGGAATTTGTCAAGTTTAGGCAGTGAGTGAGCAAAAGTAGTTAAAGTAGTTATAACAACAGAAGTAGTTGTAACAACAGGTCTAGTAGCGGGCTCTTGTGAGGATTTTTGTCAAGTTTAGGCAGTGAGTGAGAAAAATTAGTTAAAGTAGTTATAACCATAGGTCTTGTAGCAGGCGCTTGTGCTTTAGTCGCAGGCTTTTGTGTTGGCTAGCCAATTAACAATACCAATGCTTGCTAGCCAATTAAAAATACCAAAGGAGGTCTCATAATTAACAATATTAAAGGAGGGTCTCATAGGATTATCTTCCCAAGCATCTTGCATATGGGTTTATGTTGAGGTTGTGTAACCATGTAGCATATGTGTTTATGTTGAGGTTGTTGCTCAAGGATGTCCATGTTTTTAACAAAGGAGGGTCTCATAGGGTTATCTTTCCAACCATTTTACATAAAAGTGTTTATGTTGATGTTGTTGTTCAATGATGTCTATGTTTTTTGTTGTGGTTACAAAGGAGCATTTGGAGAGGTAAATGGTTGAGAAAAAGCTTGTTTTCCACCCAAGTATAAATGTTCTATCTAAAGAAATTGTGTTTATGTTGAGGTTGTTGCTCTAGGATGTCCATGTTTTAACAAAGGAGGGTCTCATAGGGTTATCTTTCCAACCATCTTACAGAAAAGTGTTTATGTTGAGGTTGTTGTTCAATGATGTCTATGTTTTTCCTTTGTGGATACAAAGGAGCATTTGGAGAGGTAAATGGTTGAGGCAAAGATTGTTTTCCACCCAAGTATAAATGTTCTATCTAAAGAAATTGTATTTATGTCGAGGTTGTTGCTCTAGGATGTCCATGTTTTAACAAAGGAGAGTCTCATATGGTTATCTTTCCAACCATCTTACATAAAAGTGTTTATGTTTAGGTTAAAGTGTTTATGTTGAGGTTGTTGTTCAATGATGTCCATGTTTTTCCTTTGTGGTAACAAAGGAGCATTTGGAGAAGTAATTGGTTGAGGAAAAGCTTGTTTTCCACCCATGTATAAATGTTATATCTAGAGAAATTGGTTAAATTCATTAGAGGTATAAAAATGGGAGAAAAATGAATTCTTTTGTTTCTATCTTCTTACCGAACAACATTTTGTTTTCTCCCTTGTCCTCTTTTATTTCCCTAGAACCTTTGCTAAAAAAGTTCAAATACACAAGTGTCATGAAAGAAAGAGCATACACTTTCACATAAATTAATTTCATTGGATATGTTTTCACAAGGCCTAAATTAAAACATAAAATAATTTCATTGGATATGTTTTCACAAGGCCTAAATGAAAACAGAGCGTACACTTTCACGTAAATTATTTTCATTAAATATGTTTTTGCAAGGCCAAATTAAAACATAGTGAATAAACAAACAGTTGGATCGAAACGCTCTGCAACTTGAGAAAAACTTGAAGTTGGCGCCAGTTTTGGTTTTAGGGTTTCATGGCGGTTCGTGTAGGAGGGATCGTTGCTCCCTCCTACAGTCAAGCCGTCACGGAGGGAGGCAGGGAGGCAGGAGGGAAACAGTTCAAAATACCGATGGAAAAGACTGCAGAAACAAGAGGAAAGGAAACAGTGGGACGTAATGAGATTCCAAATCAAGAAGAAAAACAACAAGACTCTGGTCTAGAAAGGGAGAAGGGAGGTAGTAGCAAGAATAGGCCTCAAATGAAAACTATGGGAACATGCAAGCCCAAATCAAGCATCATTCCCAGGGTCATATTAAGTGATCCATCGATTCAAGCGCATAGGGACCATATGAGAGAACATGCGATCATCTACAATTTTATGGGAATATGACCAACGGAGAGAGCTTTACACATCTGGATTAGAAGCCACTGGAAGCCCAAAGGAGAGATAAATTTGCATCTGGGTTCAAAGGGCTTCTTCTTGGTTGTGTTTGTAAGCCTAGAGGACAAGGATAGAGTGTTTGAAGGGGGACCGTACTTCTATGCTACAGCGGGACTTTACATGCGGCCATGGACAATGAACTTTGTCCCGGAACGGGAAACATTCACATCTGTACCTGTTTGGATCAGATTGTACTCACTACCTCTGAACTACTGGCAACCAGAGTCACTAAAAATCATAGGCAACAAGCTGGGGCATTTTGTGAAAATATCAGAAGCAACTCTCAAAGGTAAATATACCTCCTTCGCTAGAATATGTGTGGAAATGGATCTATCTGGAGCCCTCCCGGATGCAATAATCTTAGAGGTATATGATGAGGAATGGATGCAAATGGTAGACTATGAGCACATACCTTTCAGATGTCGGAAATGTCATGAACATGGTCATCTATTCAGATATTGCCCCACAAACTATATGGAAAATAGTGGAAAGACCCCTATGGACAAAGATCATGAGGGTCTTATGTTGGGTCCCTATAATACTAGTGATTACCCCATTACTATGGTAGTTGTACCCCTTATTAATATTTTTGTGCCCCTATTGCCCCCATATTATTATTACTGTGCCCCATAGAATCCCTCTTCTATTGTTATTTTTGTGGCTTTATATTATTATTGTTAGGTCGGTTGGGTTATATTGTGACTCCTTAGACTCCTATATATAGAAAAGGAGGTTTTGTCATTTGAATCATCCAAGAATTATTCATTTATGTAATATAAAGGAGGTTTCCCCCTCGAACAGGCTGAATTCTAAGTCGTTGATCTATCTTTTCTATCTTTTTCTTGAGTTGGTTTCATAACATTTGGTATCAGAGATTTGGATTCTAGGGTTTCGCTGCTCCAAACAGGTCATCATGGCATTTTCACTATAAATTTTTTTTCTGAAACATTTCAGAAGCGAAAAAAAACCCATTTGAGAAGAAATTGCACTGAACCGCGGGTCCAAATTTTAGATATTTTCGTGCTATATTTACGGGGATATGATCTAAGGAAGGTGGTATTTTTGCAGACTCCTGAATTACATTCCAAATAGGTGACCTGGGGAAAATCGTCATAAATTTCTCTTTGAGCATTATATTGAAATTTCGTAAGAAGGTACAAAAAGAGGACGACCTGTAGTTTCTTCTATATATTTTTTAGAGCCAAAAGTTGAAACAGTGACTCGTGGCACGTTGTACAAGTTCTCTCTACTGAACTAGTCTATAATCAGGTCACTGTGGAAGATTTTGCATAACACTTCCTTGGAGAATCCAATTTGGATCACAATGGTGGCATTAGAAAGAGGACATAGAGGGCTACTGCAGTTTGCAATTTTAGAACTGCTGATCTGAAAGTACAAAGATACATCAGTAGCAATATTGAGCTCCTACAAAGTGAAAAAAGGTGTGTAGATTTTTTTAAATTTTTTCTTAAGCTTGGTTTGAAAAATTATTTTGAAGGAATTCAAAGGGCATAGTAGAGAATTATTATCAGTAACTGATGCCCTGAGGAAAGAAAATGCAAACACCTAGTAAGAAACCTGAAAGCTCTAGCATGACTCATGAAGAAGAGGAAGAAATGCTACATGATATATCAAAATTACAAGACCAAGTGC
>APFE030430440.1:55604-76928 GCA_000404065.3 Pinus taeda
CAATATAACTCAGAATATTTATTATAACCTGTTTTTAGAAGCAGAAGGACCATTTTGCATCTTCCCATGTGATGGAAATCCTTATCTGGGCACTCTGAGATCTCAGATTTGTGCTGCAACAGTTCTGTCGTCACAAAAATTCTGATAAAATAGTTGATTTTAA
The DNA here is from genome assembly GCA_000404065.3 of Pinus taeda. Classification (NCBI taxonomy): domain Eukaryota; kingdom Viridiplantae; phylum Streptophyta; class Pinopsida; order Pinales; family Pinaceae; genus Pinus; species Pinus taeda. The sequence continues at coordinate 55,768 of APFE030430440.1, forward strand.
ATCAGCGATACCTCCCACATCCGAACTCCGATTCGACCCATTTTTTTTTTTAAATTGGGTGATTTTTCGAGAGAAATCTAGATCTGATAATTTTTTTGTAGATTTTATACCAAATGTTTCAGATCTGATCTGCAAAGTCGCCACTCAAAAAAATCCCTGCAAAAAAATGAAAAAAGAAAAATTCTCCTTGCTTGACCCAAGAAAGTGCTCTATGGAGGTTGTAGCACATGCCTGAAGTTTGTTGAATATTGCTACAAAATTTGAAACTGAAATATGCATGAAACCCTCATTCCCATGGAATCATAACCTGCTCTGATACCACTAATCCGGATCTTGGAGGAGAGACCCCCAAGATCTAAAAACTTGAAATGGATCTTGGGAGGAGAGACCCCCAAGATATGAAAACTTGCAATGGATCTTTGGGGGAAAGGCCCCCAAGATCTGAAAACTTGAAATTACCAGAAGAAAAATATGAGAATTCCCAATAAACAAAACCACAAAGAAACGTTTTTTATTAAAACCCAAGTGGAAATAAACCAGCTAGGGCAATGGTAGCTTATCTCTGAGAAGAGAGGTGTGGCTACATGCCTCTGAACTGTAAAGACTACATTGTAGCCGAAAATCTCCTTTTACAAAATGTGACTTGTTACTTATAGTATTTTTTAGTTACAATACCATGGGTGAATTCCATGGGTGAATGAATACCATGGGTGGATGTCACAATACCATGGGCAGATGCCATTTACAATACCATGGGTAAATTCCATGGGTTGATGAATAATATCGGTGGATGAGTACCATGGGTTGATGCCATTTTCCATTCGGATCAGAGCCGCCACTCAATCACAATGTTTTGTGCTAAGAATATGGCCATATGATACAGTGCCAATGAACCCAAAATGATGCTTGTCATTAATGGTAATATCATATCCCCGTCTTCTCATCACATAACATTATAATTGAAAAAATACAAAATTTGGTCAATGATCCATCGTATTGATTGAATGCAAGTAATTTTTGCAAAGTTCAATCCTATTAATGATTCAACTCATAATATTTTCTTGGATTATGAATTATGTGTTGTCCTTGATGGACACCTACCTGATGAATGGAAACCTTCCTGATGTGTTGTCCTTGATGAAAACCTACTTGAAGAGTTGCCCCTTGATGGAAACTTACTTGTTGATGATGTAAATAGAATGTGACAGAGTGTTTTGACACAGGAATAATAGTTCAAAGACAGAGGTATGACAAAGTTGAAAGTTCAAGAAGTATATACAGGTTCTATTAAGCAAAGCCTTGTACACACGTGAGTATGAAGAAGCAAAGGTATGTATAGTTTCTGCACCATGGTATTATAAATACCAAGGGTCCTTACCATGGTATTTCCCTATGGTATTGAGCCTAGTAATGGATGTTTTGATCCCGTCTAACAAAACCATTGGCTGGAGTATGTTTTTGACCTATGGTATTGGATAAGGGATAAACTATATAAGGAGATGAAGATCAAAGTGGTAAAGTGTGCAAGTGATGGAAATCTTATGAATAGTTAGATCTAAAGAAAATATCCATGTAATATGTTATTGATGATTTTCTTGATCTAAACTAAGTATGCACTTGGGAGTTTGATGATGGATCAGATCCAATAGATATGAGATGACAATCATGATTATGATATTATCTTACTTGCGTTGATAGCGTCTTAACACGTGATTTTTTCTGTGTATGCCAAGATCTGGGTATGTCTAAAGTTCTATGTTGCATCAAAGATTTAAGTCTGAATTTTTAGATCTATACGTGAGTTTGATACTCTACAAGGAGTGTACACATGCTAGTGTGATTCTAGTAAGTTGTGTACACATGGGTTTGCTTCCTGAAAAGCGCGTACACACATGGATATGCTCTGAATAAAGCACATGTAAAAAGTAGGGTATTGATGAAAAGGTTGTCTAATCAGTTTTATCAGTTTTGATGTGTTTCTGTTGTCTTTCAATGAAGTCTTCTTGATGATCTGGGTTTAAACAGTGATGTTTTGATTATGGATTGATTGATTAAATAATGTTGAAGTTCTTGTTGATTATGAGTGAAGGTTTTGTGGTTCTTTCAGAATCATGCAGTAAATTTGTGTATGATTTAGTGTTTGTTTCAGAGTGACAGTGGTCCAGTTTTTAGGTTTCAAAGGTTTAAGATCTATATGAGGGTATGCTTCATGAAAGGCTTGTACACACACGATTTTGCTACTACAAAGGAGAGCACATATTTTGAAAAATGGTTGATCAGGGTTTGAAGTAACAGGGTCTAGTTTCTATGATGTGCACTATGTTGTTTGGTATTCTAGTTACCGTGATCTGACTATTCTAGTTCATTGGTTGAGCTTTAAGTTATTTCATTTGATTGGGTTTTAGTGATTTGTTGATTCATTTAGGTCATAAATTGATGATTGTGTTATAGAGATAAGTTTCAGTTTGATGATGGGTATTGAAATTAAATGTTGGTAATGGGTACACTCTAAAAATTTGATGAACCATGGCCTACAAATTGTGATGTTGTGTAGCAAGTGGATCCAATATGAACATTTATGAAACGTGGTCCCCGAAGATGAGGTATTTGGAGCTTCCTTATATTGATAGTTGGTAAATCAGATCAGGGGGTTGGAGCTCCTTTCTAGTAGGATCTAGAGAATGAATGAAGGTTGTAGCCTTCTGCGGCTCGGTACCTGCATACTGGTATAAGTTTAAGCCAATACAAGATTCAGGGGGTTGGAGCTCCCTTCTATTAGGAACTGGAGAACGAGTGAAGGTTGTAGCCTTTTGTAGGTGGGTGTCTATGTACTAGTAGGAGTCTGTGCCAATACAAGATTGTAAAATATTTTCTTTATATTAAAAGGAAGAAAGAGACAATAGTAGCACATGGTTTTTTCCCGCATTGGGTTTCCACCTTAAATCCTAGTGTTCCTGTGTGTTGTTTATGTGCGATGGTTTTTTTTTCACATGGTTACTATCTATTTAACATTTAATGAATTACTGATGCATTGGTTCAAAATAAAGAGAAGAAGAATTAACTGAAAAATAAGTTTACTTGATATATGCTAGTTGTCTTAAGAACAGTCACATACACACGCATGTTCCCTTCTGTAAAGTCATGTATAGAAATCATGAAATGAAATTGAAAAGTTTAATGATTTGAAAATATTGATTCAGCCCCACCCTGCCTCTCAATTTTTTTCCCAACAACTGGAATCATAGTAGGTTCTTCAGCAGAAGCTTGATTGCTTGAAGGAGATCTGTCAAGACAATGGGAAAGAAGCAAAAGAAGAAAGCAACTCAAAGGAAGAAGACACATAAATGAAACTATGATAGTGACAATTTTATATAATGTGGAATAATAGATGGAAGCAAATATTTAGATTCAGAGGCACCCCACTTTATATTAATCAAGAATGAGGATGATGAAGTGAAATAATTATCAGGTACTGATTTTTGTTGCACTTCTGATCCATTTCCCTGTTCATATAATATTGAAGATAGTGAATGTGATAGTGAATCAACTGAATTTTCTTTTATGGGGTAAAAGTGAAATAAATGTAATGGCCCTAGAAGTAGAAGTTAAAAGGCTCATATATAAAATTAGAGATCAAAAAAATATATTTGATAAAAGGGAATGTACCTACAAAGGAGAGATTACCGGGTTAAAGACTTAATTGCAAGAAGAAAAAAAATAAGGAAGAAGTACAAGGAAAAGGAATATCAATGTCAAGGGTTGTAGGATGAAGTATCTTCATTAAGAAATCAAGTGAATTAAAGGGATACAACAACCAAGGAACTTAAAGAAAGAATGAATTATTGTGAAGGACTTGAAGCATAAATCATTTCTCTCAAATCTTATCTTGAAAAGTCAAACAAATGATATGAGGAGACTCTTCAAGCATTTAAAAGACAATAAAATGGGTTGAAAGAAGAGATTCTAAAATCAAAACAACAAATGGAGGAAGGAAGAAATATTGAAGAAATTATGAAGAAGTACGAAAAGAAATATCAGGTTGAGGTAAATATCCTAAAATGTAAATTAGAAGAAAAGGATAAACATTTACGATTTCAAGATAGTACTAAGATTTTGGATAATATTCTTAGTAATCAAAGGTCTCCTACCATCAAATCTAGTCTTGGTTTCATGAAATTTTTGAAGGTGAATCTAGTTCACAAGCTAAGACAAGGAATGTTAATGCAAAATCTAAAATTCTCAACAAGGAGATAAGAAGTCAATCTCATCAAAAACCAAGGAAATAAAATCTTCAAAAGAAATAATTTATTCCTAACTATAGAAGTGTTAATCATTTTCATCCTCTAATTAATAATGTTGAATTTTCTATATGGCATAGCTCTGGACATGTTACAGCCAGTTGCATAAGTAGAAGATTTCAAGCTAATAACCATCTCACAGAAAGATCATCATCTTCCAGGTACTTTAAGGGATATTGTTTTTCTTGCAATATGTTTGGTCACAAAACGATTATTTACAATAGAAGGAATATGAAACATATAATATGTTATGCTTGTAACAAGTTTGGGAATGTAGAAAAAGAATGCGAGAACAAGTCTATGGATCGCCATGGACAACATGGTAAGAATGATCTGGATCTTGAGAGGAGGCCCCCAAGATCTAAAATATTGAAGTGGATCTTGGGAGGAGAGACCCCCAAGATCTGAAAACTTGCAATGGATCTTGGGGGAAAGGCCCCCAAGATCTGAAAACTTGAAATTACCAGAAGAAAAATATGAGAATGCCCAATAAACAAAACCACAAAGAAACTTTTTTTATTAAAACCCAAGTGGAAATAAACCAGCTAGAGCAATGGTAGCTTATCTCTGAGAAGAGATGTGGTGGCTACATGCCTTTGAGCTGTAAAGGCTACATTGTGGCGGACAATCTGTCCTTTTACAAAATGTGACTTGTTACTTATAGTATTTTTCTAGTTACAATACCATGGGTCAATTCCATGGGTGAATGAATACCATGGGTGGATTTTACAATACCACGGGCAGATGCCATTTACAATACCATGGGTAAATTCCATGGGTCAATGAATAATATGGGTGGATGAGTACCATGGGTTGATGCCATTTCCCATTCGGATAACCTCTGTGGCGCCTCCGCACTGCGCCTTCTGTGGCGCCTCTGTGGCGTCTCCGCACTGCGCCTTCTGTGGCACCTCCACACTGCGCCTTTTGTGGCGCCTTTGTGGCATCTCCGCACTGCGCCTTCTGTGGCGCCTCCGCACTGCTCCTTTTGTGGCGCCTCTGTGGCGTCTCCGCATTGCGCCTTCTGTGGCGCCTCCGCACTACGCCTTCTATGGCACCTCTGCACTTCCGCAGCTGCAGCACTCGAGAGATCACCCTTCACATATTCACTTTCAACTTCCCTTTCATAGATCAAACTTTTAAAACAATAACCCAATATTTCAGATCTTAAGATATTCGATTTGCAAGAATGAATTAGCCAAGTGATTTCCTTTGCTTTATGTAGGCAAGCTTCTTCCTAAAATCATGGATCAATACCATAGATAACCAATACAAGGGGCCATTTTCCATTCGGATCAAAGAACTATATAAGAACATTAATATCGGAAAATATGAAAAAGGTGGTTCCACCAATAAGCAAGAAAAAGAAGAACAGATAAGGTGTGGTCTTGCTCTCTTCTCATTTAAAGATGAAGATGAATGGTACATAGATAGTGGATGCTCTCATCACATGACTGGAGATAAGAATAAAATGGAGTCTCTCAGGGAAAGCCAACATGGTAACGTTATTATTGGAACTAATGTTTCAGCAAAAGTACTAGGATAAGGTAAAGCCAAAATTAATAAAGCTAAAGCAGCAATTGATGCTTTATTAGTTCAAGGATTAAAGAAAAATATTCTAAGTGTAGGTAGAATGGCAGATAAGGGAAATATAATGGTGTTTACATCAACCAAGTGTAACGTTATGAATGAAGTAATAGGAAAAGTCATAATAAGAGGATATAGAAATCGAGACAAATTATATGTGTTTGAAGAACATAATTCTCATAGATATGAGAAACGTTTAGACTTAGAGTAAAAGAAGATGGTGTCTGTTGCAGTTTCTTATTCTTAAATGAATATTTCTAACATTGACTGTAGAAGTGGTGAGAGGTACTTGACCTCATGAAAACAAAAGATAATTATCAGGTCCTTAGGATTAGTGATATGTATTCTCGGGCGTAGTAATACATGTGTTGTCTTCCTAATGACTACCATGGTTATTTTTTATTTTGATGTTGCTTATCCCACTGACAGTGGCTCTGGTGTAGTAACAATGCACGAGTGCAGACAGAAAAGAATCAGGGGGAGATGAAGGTGTGAAAGTTCAATATTTTATTTTCTGTACGTGGATTTTATGAAGACAAGTTGTGTGTATACGTTAGTTCTAAACTAGACAGTCACGTATATTTTGGTTTGATGATGAAACAATGGGACAGACTCAAGAAAAGGGTCTAATATGCTTCAATCAATTATCAATTGGATTTTATGTTATGATGGTTGAAGGTTACAGTCTTTTAATTCTATTCACTTGCATAATTTGTTGATGATTTGATGGATGATTGGTTGATGATGATGATTCTTATTGATATGTGAAATGATATTATCAAATCTAACATTGATAAGTTGGCACAGGTTCAAGGGAAGCATTTTCTACGCTTCTAATAATGTATTGTTGGCATTATGTTTGCTTTAGAAGTCCTTGGTACATAATGATGCATATCAATGGTGATGATTATCCATTATGTTATGATGCCTATGATGAAATCATGGATGATACTTATATATTGCTTGAGCCACATAGTTGTTATGATGTTGATCATATTTATAATGCATATGGTACATATGTTATGTTGCTTATAATGTGATCTTCATAAATTCAAGGAGATAAACAGAACTTGATTATACAACCTCATTTTCTACTATCATGCATGATGTGCATATGGTGCACTTATGGATGATGATTCCTATAGTGCTTGGCTCTCACATGGTATATTTTTTCTTTTGATGAGATGAGTTACTAACAAAGTTTGACGAATGATGGTGAGCTCATGGCTTGCTTCTCTCATTTGATAAGAAGAGATATGCATATTGCTATCTTTATTATGGATGAACTACAGAAAAGGATCCTATGGATGATTTTCATATTAATGAAGTGATGTTGGTGTGATAGTTCTTCTTGGATGAAGAAAATGGGCCAAGAGAATGGTGTTACTGCAGGTTTCATGAAGACATGGCTATTTGGAGACATGGCATACTTAGTCACTTATTGATGATGCTAAGGAATGACAAATACTTCTCCCAATCTTACTTTATGATGATAGGATTGGTTCTCACATATGTTGATTATCATGGTTGATGCCTATCAGATGTGGGATGTTAGAAAACTCCCTAGTAATAATACATGTTTGATATGTTGGGGGTAGTTGTGGAAAGAACATGCAATTATTGTTATGATTATTTGATTATGATGTTTTTATCATAGATATGGTGCTTACACATGTACGTGATATGATGTGAATGGTTTTGAGAAGATATGGTCATTATTGCTTGGAGATATGGCATATGCTTAGTCGATGCATGAAAAGCTATGCTTTGATGAACATGGATTAAGGATTTTTATACTAAGGGAAAAAGAGAAAGTTGGCCTTTATGAGGTCAAGAGGATGAGTTGATAGCAGAAAATCTTATGTTGCATACTTGGTCACATGTTGATGATATTGAAGCTATATTTTCTTATCTTGTGAATTGATGATGGACATATACAGGTTGTTGTTCTTGGTGCTAACATATGCTTATGGTGAAAATCATACATGATTTATGATAGTTGCCGATGACTATTAGGTCTTTGATCTTGGTTATAAATTCCATATCTATCATTTGATGTAAAGGTCATGTAAAGATCTATGATGTAATCATTTTAAAATTTAGTCATGTATGCACTATTGTAGTCAAGTCATTTTGGATATGTGATGTAATTTTTAACTCCACTATGTTTGGCAAGTTGATGTAATTATGATGTCAAATATGTAAAACCATTGGGATTAGGAGATTGATGTGAGTATGATTCCTTGGTGACATGACAAGTCCTATGAGTCATAGAGTCATGTGCTTCATTGTAAATCCATAAGAAACTTCAACATGTGCTCAAGGGGGGCATGATCGGTGTTCATAACTCAGTAGTTTAGATACGGAATTCTTCATTCAGCATTGGTCAACCCTTTTCCCTTGATGGAAAATGGGGAGAGTAACTTGGTGTTTGGAGAGTAGCTTCATTTGGTGCTTGGCTTGATGTGTTTTACAGGTATTTATAGGTTGTGGTGACTAAACACCAAAGTGGTTTCCATCAAGTCCAAAGGGGGAGATTGTTGGCATTATAAATTATGCATTATCCCTAATGGCAACCTACCTGATGTGTTGTCCTTGACGAAAACCTACTTGAAGAGTTGTTCCTTGATGGAAACCTACTTATTAAATATGTAAATAAGATGTGACAGAGTGTTTTGACAAAGGCATAATTGTTCATAGGCAGAGGTATGATAAAGTTGAAAGTTTAAGAAGTATATGTGGGTTCTATTAAGTAAAGTCATGTACACACATGAGTATGAGGAAGAAAAGGCGTGTACAGTTTCTGCAACATGGTATTATAAATACCAAGGGTCCTTAACATGGTATTTCCCTATGGTAACATATGTTTTGATCTCGTCTAAGAAAACCATCGGCTAAAGTATGGTTTTGGACTGTGGTTTTGGATAAAGGATAAACTATATAAGGAGATGAAGATCAAAGTGGTAGAGTGTGCAAGTGATGAAAATCTTATGAATAGTTAGATCTAAAGCAAATATGCATGTAATGGGTTATTAATGCTTTGCTTGATCTAAACTAAGTATGCACCCGGGAGTTTGATGATGGATCAAATCCAATAAATTTGGGATGACAATCATGATTATGAGATGATCTTATTTGTGTTGATAGTCTCTTAATGCATGATTTTTTGGTGCATGTCAAGATATGGGTATGTCTGAAGTTATGTGTTGCAGCGAAGATTTGAGTCTGAATTTGCAGATATGTACGTGGGTTTGATAGCCTGCAAGGCATGCACACATGCTAGTGTGATTTTGGTAAGTTGTGTACACACGTGTTCATTTCCTAAAAATCATGTACACATGTGGATATACTCTAAATAAAGCACATAAAGAAAGTGGGGTTTTTATGGAAAGGTTGTCTGATCAGTTTTATTAGTTTTGATGTGTTTCTGATGTCTTTGAATAAAGTCTTCTTGATCATCTAGGTTTAAATAGTGATGTTTTGGTTATGGATTGATTTATTAAAAAAATTTGAAGTTCTTACTGATTGTGGTTGAAGATCAGTAAAGGTTTTGTGGTTCTTTTAGAATGACATAGTAATTTTGTTTACGATTCAGTGTTTATTTCAGAGTGACAGTGGTCTAGTTTTCAGGTTTCAGAGGTTTAATATTTGTATGTGGTTATGCTTCATGAAAGGTGCATACACATGCAAGTTTTATACTGCGAAGTAGCGTACATATTTTTATAAATGTTTGATCAGGGTTTGTAGTAACAGGATATGGTTTCTATGATGTGCAGTATGTTGTTTGGTATTCTAGTTACAATGATCTAAATGTTCTGGTTGATTAGGTGAGTTTTAAGTTGTTTCAGTTGATTGGGTTTCAGTGATTTGTTGATTCAGTTTGGTCAGAAATTGATGATTGAGTTACAAAGATAAGTTTTAGTTTGATGATGGGTATTGATCTAAAATTTTGGTAGTGGTTCTAGTCTAAAAATTTGATGAAACGTGGCCTACAAGTTGTGATTTTGTGTAACAAGTGGATCTAGTATGAAAATTTATGAAATGTGGTCCCCGGAGATTAGGGAGTTGGAGCTTCCTTCCAGTGGTAGCTGGTAAATCAGATCAGGGGGTTGGAGCTCTCTTCCAATAGGAGCTAGAGAACGAGTGAAGGTTGTAGCCTTTTGTAGGTTGGTGCCTATGTACTAGTATAAGTTTAAACCAATACAAGATTCAGGGGGTTGGATCTCCCTTCAAGTAGGAGCTAGAGAATGAGCGAAGGTTATAGCCTTGTGCATGTGGTTTCCTGCATACTGGTATGAGTTTGTGCTAATACAAGATTGTAAATTCTTTTCTTTGTATTAAAAGGAAGACAAAGATGAAAACAACAAGTGGTTGTTTCCCGCATTGGGTTTCCACCTTAAATCCGGGTGTTCATGTGTGTTTCTTATGTGTGATGGTTTATTTTGTTCTTACTGCACATGATTGCTATCTATTTAATTTTTAATGAAGTACTGATGCACTGGATCAAAATAAACAGAAGAAGAATTAACTAAAAAATAAGTTTATTGGATATACACTAGTTGTCTTAAGAATAGTCGTGTACACATGTGGGTTCCCTTCTGTAAAGTCGCGTACAAAAATCAGGAAATGAAATTGCAAAGTTTAACGAGTTGAAAATACTGATTCACCCCCCCTCAGTATTTTTCCCAACATGTTTTTTGTTGACAATATTGGCAAATGATGCATTGCCAAAGCACCAGAAATCTTCTGGGATGACAAAATGAACACTTATTAATGATGACATCATATGCCCATATCCTCAGCACATAACATTATAACCAACAAAATGAATAATTTGGTCAAAGATCCACCAACAAAATGAAAATTTTGGCCAATGATCCATTGCATTGATTTAATGAAAGTAAGCCTCATGAAATCGAACGTTCTTAATGATGAATAGTTTTAATGCTATTTAGAATGAAATAGTAATGTTTCTTATTTCATGTTTATTAGACTTTGTTGATCAATTGATTAAAGGTTGTGCTCTTGGCATAGTGAAAGAAACGTTTATCTTGGTGTAAATAGGCATATCTGTGAAACTACGGAGGAAATCCATTATGTAGAAGAAACTTTCAAGCTTTCACTCCGTAGAATCACAGACCTTCTGCATAATTCATACACACTTCCACTCAAAAACAAGTTTCTTAATCATGAAAATTACAAAAAATAATTTTAATTCTAAACATTTCTAAATAATTTACTAAATGTTATATTGACTATGGGAAAAAACTTTGCAAAATGAAATCCATCCAAATTTGTAATCGCAGAAATTGCAACTGAAACAACCTTACCTTAAGAATATATATTATATATATATATATATATATATATATATATATATATATATATATATATTATATATATATATATATAATAATGTGGAATACATTACACTCTGAATTAAAGTGATAAAGTTCCATTTACACCTGCATTCTCTCGCACATATATAAATATTCAAAGGTTTTAAATCTCAGCATAGCTAAATCTGTAAAAGTTTTAAATGAAAAATAGTTTGAATTTAATTTTCCATCTACGCCCTCATTCTCACGTACATTACCCATCCTCCGCATAGTAAAAATTCGCAGAAGGAAAGCTTTAGAAAAGGAAACAAAATAATACTAATTCTAATTTTTTTATTAAAATTAATGACATATCAACGGCATATATTTCCTTCTACAACTACTTTTTCTCATTCATACATTTTTCTCCATACCTCCTTGGGACAAGGAACATTTACACTTTGCGAACTCAAAGCCAACATTAATGGCAAAGATAAAAAAGTACAAAATCAAGGAAAGTTACATAGATGATATATTTACATTGCTAGAGCGACTCTGTAAACATAGAATCAATGATTCAAACCACAATTCGACAAGTTTCTTAGAAACTCTAACATAGATTAAAGTTTATGGAATGTGATTTTGGATTTGTAGTGTTGGGTGAGTGGTATATTCTTTCCACAACTAGTCGCACGCATGGGTGGGTCATAGGGGGTTGATAGTCTCCCCTGTACCTTGCACTGGGCACAACAGGGGGGTGGAAGACCCCCTTGTTGGGGGGGTTTATGGGGGGGTGGTAGCCCCCCAACATAGAGTCGGGTGCAACACCCTGAAAATTTTCTTTAGACCTTATAATAGGTGGGCATACCTACCTATGGTTTTGTGCATGGGTTTTGCACATGGTTTTGGGCATGATGGTTTTTTTCCCATGGTATTTTGTAGAGTTGGTCAAGGGAACTATGATTATGTTCTAATCCAAGGTTAATGGATTGGGGTTTATGAATTCTTTAGCATGTATATATATGTATTGTAATATTGAAAGGAATATAATGAAAAAGCAATCTAGTAGTCTTGGTTTTTGGATCCAGGGGAAAATCTCTATGTATATTTGTTTTATTCTCTAACTTCTCACCATTGTATATATTCTATTTTTTAAGAATCCATTTGCAGGTAATTTTTGTACAGGGTTTAAACCTACATTTGGTATCGGAGTTGTTTTGGGTTCAAAGGGACGCCTTTTCTACTGAGGGGTTTTTCTTGGGCCTGTGGTAGACTCTATTAAATGGGAGATATGCGGATCGATTATTGCGATGAAAGAAGATGGCGAGCAGTGGAAAGATAAAGATAGAGAAATTTAATGGTCAGGTTTTTGAGTTGTGGAAGCTTAATATGGGGGATCTACTAGTGGATAAAGATCAGTGGATCACAATAGATTTAGGTACTAAAACAATGACAATGTCAACAGAATACTGGGAAAAATTGGATTGAAAGGTAAAAAGCATAATACGGTTGTCTATCTTAGATTCAGTATTGTTGAATGTATCAAAGGAAGTTATGACGAAGCATTTGTGGGTCAAATTAAGGACTTTGTACCAATCTAAGTCTTTGGTGAACAAATTGTTCGTGTGGAAAAAGTTGTATAAACTGAGGATGAAGGATGGAGACTCGGTGACATAGAATCTAAATGACTTTAATATTGTGGTAAGACAGGTATTATCTATTGATATAAAAATTTTAGATGAAGATAAGTGCATCAGTTTGTTGTGTTCTCTACCAGATTCATGGGATGGTTTGGTTGTTGCAATAGGTAGCAATACAACTATCTTGAAGTTTGGTGAAATCATCTCATCCTTGCTATCAGAGGAGATGAGATAGAAAAATATGGAGAGCTAGAATGGAGATGCCTTGTATGTACTAGGATAGTCCCAGAACATAAATAAAAATAATTCCTCGAGTGGGAGATCTAAATCTAGAGGGAGATCTAAATCTCTAGGAAGACCTATAAAGGTATGTTGGAAATGTAAAAAGGAAGGGCACTACAAAAATAATTGAAGATCTAAAGCTCCTGAGAAAGGAAAGGGATATGATGATTCTTCTTCTAAAAAGGTGAAAACCATCTCAGATGAAGGTGGAAATGTGTTCTTGGCTTCTTCTTCAAGTACACATGTATATCATGAGGCATGGTTGATTGACTTAGGTGCATCCTTGCACTTCACTCCCCATAGGGACTGGGTCTGCGAGTATGAAAAATATGATGGTGGTGATGTCTTATTAGGGGATGATAGGAAGGCTAGAATCATTGGACATGAAAAAGTCAAGCTAAAGTTGCAAGGTGGAAGGATTAGAACACTTCTTGGTGTTTTTCATATTCCTACATTGGCCATAAATCTGATTTCTATAAGAAAGATGGATGATGCAGTTGTAAAAATAGTGTTCAAGAAATATACCTGCAATATGGTCCAAACAACACTGGTATTGATGCAGGGAGTTCGGATTGGAACTCTGTACAAGCTTCTGGGTAGCACTGTTATTGATGGGTGCAACAATTTTGTGGTTCCTTAAAGTGGAGCATAAAATCTAGTGGTCTCTAGAGAAAAGACCATGTTATTTCGTGAAAAGCTTGGACATATTGGAGAGAAGGGCCTTTGTATGGTAGAAGGTATGTTTAATTTCTCTCTGGTTTTTTATTTTTGTGAACATTGTGTATATGGGAAGCAGAATCGAGTGAGCTTACCCTCTAGTGCTAAGAGGGTGAAAGGGATATTAGAACTTGTATAGAGTGATGTGTTTGGACATGTATAGGTTCCATCACTGGGTAAGTATATATATACTATGTCTCATTTATAGATGAATTATCAAAGAATACATAGATATATTTCCCCAGGAAGAAATCTGAAGTCTTTGACAGGTTTAAAGAATTTAAGGCTCTAGTGGAAAATCAGATAGATAAGAAGATCAAGGTGTTAAGGATAGATAATGGTGGAAAGTTCTGCAAGAAGAAATTTGAACTCTTCTGTAAGAAGTGTGGTATATCACGGGAGAATACTAATCCATGCACACCTAAAAAATGGAGTTGTATAAATAATCAACATGACATTCATGGAAAAGGAAAGAAGAATGATTAGTGGTGTTAGGTTAGGACAGGAATTATGGGCAAAGGCGGTGGAGACTGCATGTTAACTAGTTAAAAACCACCTTCATCATCGTTGGAGGATAAAACTCCACATGACGTATGGATTGGTAAGAAACATTCTCTTTCACATCTGAGGGTATTTAGTTGTGATGCATATGCACTTGTTCCAAAGGAGAAAATAACCGAGTTGGATAGTAAATATGAAAGGTGCGTATTTATTGGGTATAAGGATGGTTTAAAAGGTTAGAAGCTTTGGAACCCATAAACAAGGAAGGTTGTGTAGAGTTGAGATGTGGTGTTTAGAGAGGTGAAATATGTTATTAAACATGAATTCCTACCAAAGGAACCTACGAAGATAGAGTTTGAGCTAAAGGATGAAGAATTAGACTCTATAGTAGAACAAGCATCAGAAGAGGAAGATCCATAGACTCATCCTTTGAGAAGATCAGTTCGAGAGAGAAGGCAACCAGAGAAGTATATTCCATCTGCTTTATGTTCAAAATTTTCTTTATCTATTATTGATGATGATCTCAGAGCTATCAAGGAAGCAGTATATTCAGAAGATGGGAAACTCTAGAAAGAGGCTATGGTTAATGAAATGGAATCTTTTGACAAAAATGAGGCTTGGGATCTGGTGGAGTTGCCAGCTGGAAGGAAACCCACTGGAAGCAAATGGGTGTTTAAGAAGAATATGAATGTAGAAGGAAAGGTGGATAAATACAAATCTCGGTTGGTAGAAAAAGGTTATTCCTAGGTGTTAGGAATTGATTTTGATGATATTTTTTCTCCTGTTTCCAAGTTAGCTTCTATTATATTACTTTTATTTGTTGGTGTTGCTTTTGATTTGGAGGTAGAACAAATGAATTTTATGAAAATGTTTCTTCATGGGGATCTGGAAGAAGAGATCTACATGAAGAAACCTGAAGTCTTTATGGTGTAGAGTAAGAAATAACTGTTATACAAGTTAAAAAAGTCTTTGTATTGATTAAAACAGCCACGAAGGATGTGTTATTAGAAATTTGATACATATATATGGGGACTTGGCTTCACCAGAAGCAATGTGGATCACTGTGTGTATTTTAAATTTATTGGTGATTGTGTTATTTATTTGTTCTTCTATGTGGATGATATGTTGTTGATTGGAAATGATAAAGAAATTATCCAGGATTTGAAGACTTAATTGTCCTTCAAATTTGACATGAAGGATATTGGTGTTGAAAACTATATTTTGGGCATGGAAATTAAATGAGATCGGGTAAAGAGGAAGCTCTGGTTAAACCAGAGGAAGTATTTTGAGACAATAATGTAGAGGTTTAATATGTAGGATAGTAAATCGATGAAGGTTCCCATTCCAGTAGGTGTAAATTTATCTATTGAACAATCTCCCAAGACATAGGAAAAGGAAGAGGACATGTCTTGTGTTGCATATGCAATTACAGTCAGTAGCCTGAAGTATGCAACATTTTGTACTAGACCAAACACTGCACATGCAGTGGGAGTGTTGGGCAGGTTTATGTCAAAACCAGGGAAGGAGAATTGGACAATAGTGAAGCAAGTATTCAGGTATTTGTGTGGCACTAGTGATTATGGTCTATGCTACCAAGGAAGACCAGGATTGGAGATAGTTTTGGACATCCATGGATTTATTGAAGCAGACTGGGCTAGAGATATGGATTGGAGAATATCTACAAGTAGGTATGTGTTTAACATATTTGGAGGTGTAGTCAGTTGGATGAGCAAGAGCCAAGATGTAGTGGCACTTTCAACTATAAAAGTTGAATGCATGGAAACCACTTATGTAGGCAAGGAAGCAGGTTGGTTGGAGAGATTTAGTTCAAGTATGGGGTTAGTACAGTGAGCCATATGGATACACTGTGATAGCCAAAGTGCAATTTTCTTAGCAGAGAACCCCACTTATCATTCAAATAAAAAACACATTGATGTTCAGTATCACTTTGTGAGGGATATGGTCGAGGACAAAATGGTGTTGTTGGTAAAGGTGGACACTTTGAAGAATGTTGTAGATGCATTGATGAAGTTTGTCAGCACTGAGAATTTTTCTTGGTGTAGATAAATAATGCTTGTTACAAGACTAGACCTGTTGGGGCAAAGTGATTTCCTATCATTTAATTTTTCAACCCGGGGGTTTCGTAAACTTGTGAAACATGCATGCAAGGTATGTGCTAGAAATTGCCTTTCAGTTTAGATCAATCTAACTACAAAATAATGAAAACTAATTCATCTAATCTATGAAATCAAATAATGAAAATGAAATTCAACTAACCTGTGAAATAAAATAAAAAAACAACTAATTTATGCTTAGTTACTCCAACATTCAATTATGAAGTGTTACCTTCTTGATATGATGTGTAAGCAACTATTTATACTTTAACTTCTAATGTCCTAGAAAAGAAAGTAAAGTGTGCAGAAAATAACTCAGTAATTTCATGTATCAAATATTCAACCATTTAATCTTGAAATATGGTTAAATCAATTTCTTAAAATGATATTTAGGAATATCAGTTAATGCAATTAAATGAGGATCTTAAAAGAAAGTATAAAATCACGAAAAAGTAAAGCTCAATGATTCAATAGGTTGAACATTCAATCACCCAATTTGAAGTCACCCTCTTGGCCTAATCCTTTATTCAATTATACAATGAATTGATGGTTTGATCTAAGAAAGTAAATAATAGAACATGAAAGGAAACTAAATAACTCTGAGCCCTTGCCTCAAACTTAATCCAATTAGAAAATACATAAATCTTCCCTATTGAAATGTTTTTAGAAAAGAAAAGATTACATAGTCATTCTAAAACTAATAGTAAGAAAGAAAATGAACTTTAATCTATAAAAGCAATTAAATCTCACAATCATTAGATGGCCATTCCAATGGTGTATGAGGATGAAAAGTGAAGAAGCTCCATGTGCAAGCAAAACTAAATCTTCAAATCTCCAAGTATAAGATCCAAATTCTATATTAAAAACATGAGCATTTCTCCAACTTTACATATGCCTTTCAAAAAAGAAGGCTCTCCTATTTATACAAAAACATAAGAAGCTACCCTATTTAATGAGAATCCACTAAAATCTCATATAGTTACAACCAAATAGCTCATAATGAGACACATATCCCCTAAGTGTCTCATAGAGTTCTAATCCAAATAAGAAATGATGAGACACCTCATAGAGTTACAATCCAAATAGGACACATATCCTTCTTTGACCTTTATCCAGATCTCCTTTGAAGAGAATTCGAATTTGAGCATTGGAGGCCACATAAGGATGCCTTGGAAACTTCCAAATAACCGACACATGTCATGAAACTCAAGCCACATTTATAGATACATGAAACCATGTTAATTTCCTAGTTTTTAATCATAAATTCACTTTAAACACATAAAATAAATAACTTTGGTAAATAAGGATCCTAACCCATATATTTATGAAAATGGTGGCTAATGAAAGGTTATATGGTTATGGAGTTGTGACATGTGAGTGAAATGGTGGAGATAAAGGTGAAAGTGGATGTCATTTTGAAGACATTTTGGAGGCCCAACAGGACCAATGACAAGGCTCTCCTATGACCCCTTGTGTGGAAAAGAAAACAAGTGGGAGAATGTTGGGTGTGTGTTATATTCTTTCCATAACTAGTCGCATGTGCAGGGGGGTTAGAGGGGGGTTAGAGGGGGGTGATAGCCCCCTGTTCGTTGTGGAAAAATCAACAGGGGGGTCACATGGGGGTGGAAGCCCCCCTTGTCAGAGGGTTTACAGGGGTGTGGTAGCACCCCTGCATGTGGTCCAGGGCAACGCCTCAAGAAAAAAATTGGACCTTATAATAGGTCGGCGGACTTACCTATGGTTTTGTGCATGGGTTTTTCACATGATTTTGGGCATGATGGTTTTTTTCATATGTTATTTTGTATATCTAGTTAAGGGAAATATGGTTATGTTCTAATCCAAGATTAATGGATTGGGGTTTATGACTGCTTCGACATGAATATATATGTATTCTAACACTGAAACGAATATAATGAAAAATTAATCTGGTTGTCCTAGTTTTGGGATCCAGGGGAAAATATCTCTGTATATTTGTTTTATGTTCTTGCCATTGTATATTTTCTATTTTTTAAGAATTTGTTTGCAAGTAATTTCTGTACAGGGTTAAAACCTAGATGTAGAACAAGAACTCAATGCTTCTTTATCTAGAATAGTCAATGCTTTAGAATTTATCAATGTTTTGGTCTTAAAGCATACTGAAATGATTAAATCTAAAACATGGGTCCATATCGACCTACTAAATAAAAAAATGGAAATACTAGAATTGAAGATGGAGTGACTGCAATTGTTAAATGAAACGTTATGTTTCGTTTGGATAATTTGACCCAGGCAAAGAACGTCAATGTGAAGAGGGAACTAATGAAAGAGATGATGGTATCATGACCATTGTTGAAGAAAGTGTAATTATGTTCTGTCTTCATAATGACATGATGTTTGTATTAGATGTAATAAAAGAAAATAAATTATTTTTGTAATCTTGCTACTTGGGTTTCATGAGAAAGAAGTGTCTCTCGGTAAAAGACTTCTTCTTGATGCCTTTAGGATTTATTTTTATATGTCAAAGAGTCATGTCATGTGTATAGAAACTCTTCATGAGTTCATGTAAATATGTACAAGTCTTCAAAGTTGTGTAACAACCCTCCAAGGCCAAGATTAATGCCTCAAAATCTAGCCTACCGAAGTCTGCAAGCAAAACAAGAAGGGATATTCAAGTCAACTAGAAAATGAATTACATAAAGGTCACATTAGTTCAGAAGTTCATGTCAGCTCATATATACACTCACCACTATAAATACCCATGAAGGGTTAGCGTAAAAGACACAAAAAAATTCGAATGCCTCTGAGATTTTGTATGGAGGAGAAAAGTCGTAGGTAGGGTTTGAATGCACCTCGTTTGGGTTTTAGGTGTAGTAAAGACCTCAGATAAATGGAGCAGAATGATCTCAGGTAATAGACATAGCAGTGATGTGAGGTCTGGACATTCTCCGCATTTCTATGAATGTAAATCTCTGCATTATAGTTGTAAACTAACCTCGCATGGTCAGGAGCAGTCTTGACATCAGATTTTGGTGGTTCTCCTGTAGCAATCTAGGCACATTGGACAATAGTGATATATCTCTCACTCATTTGTCTAATGATGAATATGATCCAAATGATGTCTCCATTTCAGCCTCGACATAATGAAAACAATGCCCAGGATTACACGTAGTGACAAGGGTTACATTCTTTGCATCTTTGTCCTAGTATACAAATCTATCTATATTGAAACAAGCATAGAAAATGTAATGCTATTGGTCTTAATGTTACGATGATGATGAAATAAATCTGTATAAGGATAGTGGTGCTTGATATACTTGTGAAAGGAAATATATAGTCACATTGATATCACAGTACTTAGATATGCCCTCTAGAGATCTCAATGTGAACATATATCTTAGAGGAAATCCCAAATATGCAGTAATATAAGAAACTGTGATCACCACAGTAAAGGGAATTAGTCTCAACAAAGATAAGAGAAAAGGATCATGATCTTACAGTGCAATGAATTGCAGTCAAGATCTCAAGGAACGTGTAGAAGATCATATCAGCTTCAAGGTGCAGTCATGTTGCAGGATTCTCTCAAAAACCTTGCAGCAGTGATGAAGTTCTTGGATGTCCAATGGTGATGACCTCAGAGGTGCAGCAAGATGATGATCTCAGCAGTGTTCAAGCAAGAGGATTGATGTCTTGGTCTTGGAGAGGCAGAATGTGTCAAGGGTCATGGACTTGGTATTCCTCAAGGGAATCTCTATAAGAATAATTTATGCATGGGTTTTCCTCCCCAAGAGGGAGAGTTTTTGGCTCTGGCAGAAAGCCAAACATTTGTATTCTTGTCTCTTTTGTTTTTTATAGCAGTTTGATGAAGGAAACACATATACTAATAATGAATGAAACAATAAGCTAATATAAATTGTGTAAATGCCTCACAAATTATTATCATGTCAAAGAAGAATCACCTTAATATCAAAACCCTAGATTCTTCAACATGGTATCAGAGGGATTGGTTTCAGTAGTCAAAGTAAGGGTAGAAAAGAGACATATAAGGAGTCAATTTTCTACAAAGAATCAAATCTAGCTGAAGGAATCAAGATCTACATTAAAAACCAAGCCCTAGACCAAAGAAGAATCATACAAGATCAGTCTATAACAACAAGGGTTTAGGATGACAACAACCTTTAGATCTTAGGGGGAACTTAATTCAAAGGCTTATGTTACACAGTAAAATGTCACTGCCATCATGTCAGTCTCCCTACTGTGTTATAAAACCACATTCACCTAAGCTCATGCTCCTTGAAATGGCTAAAAAACCCTCTTTGCCTAAGTTAAATGAATCATCGCGTCTGTTCATTAAATGACCGCGCTAACAGGCGGAGGCTAGTGTAACTGTTGCGCTGCCAGCGCGGAAGCACACGTGTTTTCCGTGCTGGTCCAATATTACGGACAGCGCGCCCTCCGTTTGTACTGTTGAGCGCTGACCAGACCTCCTCTATAGTTGATCTGCGATGTCAGCGCGCCAGCCCAGTGTCTCACCCGCGCTGATCCTGTTTGGGCGAGTTTGTTCTAACAGCCAACCTTCCAGATTCCTCCAGACTTGGTTGTTAGCATTATTGAGGTCACCATCCTTTCTCTGGCAGGTCTGTTCGACTGACCATCCACTTATCTTGGGGGAAAGCTCATCCTTTACCTATTCATGGAGGCTCCTTCTCCTTTATAAACCTCCTCCAT
>APFE030430441.1:0-16284 GCA_000404065.3 Pinus taeda
CTAATAGAATAAATATTATATAAATATTATTTGTTGGCCTTTTCATTAGAATCCACCAATACAATTTCAAGAAATATTTTGATCTTTCATTGACTCAAATTAGCTAGAAAGAATTATGAGAAAAAGGTCGTTTTTTCTACTACGTGAGACAAAAAGAAAAGAAAACCTCTATTATCAATTTTTAAGGGATATTTATTTTTTGAGTTTTCAAATTTTTCTAACTTTAGCGATAATTGCTAATTTAATATTCTATCAATACCTACTTTGATATGGTAAAATAGAGTAGAAATAAGTTTTATATGTTATTGTATATATGCCTTTCCATTATCCTTTTTATAAACACCATCATGCATGCACATTATTATAGCCATCACTCTATTTCTATTATTATTATCGGAGTTGTACAATATATAAAAATATCTTTATCCATGTAGATTCACCCACAATATTATTATGGAAATCCTTGAATTGGAAATAGTTCTTCTTACATTACCATGGTTTAGAAATATCACATGCCCAATATGATGTGTTTGACATGCCATTTAGTTAAATTAATTAATTTGAGATAATATAATTAATAGAGTATATCTAACTTTTCTAGAAATATTATCATTGATATGTCACTATTTCCATGAATATTCTTACATATTCCATGGGTTTAGAAATCTTATCATTTATATGTCAATGTTACCATGAATATTCCAACACATTCCATGGGGTTTAAATATCTACAATCAACCTAATAATTAAATTATAACTATGGAAGATCCATTCTTACGACTAGAATAATTATAGGCATATATATTTTGGAATTTATTCTCAATTTAACTTAAAAAAATATATTAACATTCAATTAAAACAGTTATGGAAGCCACATAAATTGTTCTTGATTATGAATTTTTTTGCATAATTATAGGCATATATATTTTCGAATTTATTCTCAATTTAACTTAAAAAAAATATATTAACATTCAATTAAAACAGTTAGGGAAGCCACATAAATTGTGTCTTGATTATGATTTTTTTTTAAAATCTCCCATGGAATTTCAATTTCTCCAATGTACTTCATTCTGATTTTGTAAGAAAAAATTCATTCACAACACAATCCATAGAAATTGATGGCTTTGTGGTTATTTATGTACTAAATGTAACTTCAATTCACATTTGGTGCACACAATTGAGGAGCAGAAGATTGGGTTGATACTCGAGAAGATTTTGTTGATTATATATATATATAGATAAGCATGATCTACAACTAAAGAACTAGAGAAAAAGAAATTTCATATCAAGAATTTATTTGTTTATGAAAAATATAGTTTTTATTATTTTTTAATGTTTATGAAGTAATATCTCAATTGGATTTTGCAGAACATGTATTGGTTGAAGTTATTTTTCAACTATTACATGAATCTTAAACTAATATAGTGGTATTTTTTGAGTTTTTTTTAGTTTAGAAAATTTTGTGTTAATATTTTTTCATTCAGCCTTTTCAAATTTGTCCAAAAACATTGAAGCAAATATCATATGAATTGCAAAATTTCAAACTCATACGCCTTTTGAAAATTTTCTGTTAGTATTTTTTCATTCGGCCTTTTCAAATTTGTCCAAAAACATTGAAGCAAATATCATATGAATTGCAAAATTTCAAACTCATATTCCATTGGATATAATAATCCTTCATCAATCCAACATGATCCAATCCACCTCGTAAGGACAATTGTTTCCCTAAGTTCACTAGGGTTAAAAAACTATTGCATAAAATTTTACATAAGGGAAACTAGAAATGTGTATTTTAAGACCTCGAAAGCCCAATCAAGTGTCTAAATTAATGAAAAAGAATTAGATGAATCCATTGGTGCTCTGAGTTAGTCACTACAAAACTTGGTAATGTGCATGGATGATGGTGTTTATAAAGAGGACAATAGAAAGGCATATAAACAATAACATATAATATTCATTTTTGCTCTATTTTATCATGTTAGAGTAGCTATGGATAGAATATTCAATTAGAAATTACCACTAAAGTTAGAAAAAATTGGAAACAAAAAAAAAAAATTCTTTGAAAAATTGATAATAGAGGTTTTCTTTTCTTTCTTTATCTCCTAGTCTAACTGATAGAAAAATGGCCGCCCTCACAGAATTGCTTCTAGCTAATTTGAAACAATGAAAGATCACAATATTTCTTGAAATTGTATTAATGGATTCTAATGAAAAGGCCAATTCCTTTATAAGTAAGACTCTACCTTTCATTTTCAAACAATATTTATATAATATTTATTCTATTAGAAATAATATTATTTATATTTAGTGTTTTATTTTTCATGGTGGTCCCTCTGAAATATTCTATTCCTTTAATATTGCTTTGCATCGTTAAGGGTGATTCATAATAAAATAACATTAAATTATAAATTAGATTAGCTAAATACAAAATGGTATATTCTATATTTATATTAACTAATATAATTTATTATTATAATCCTATTGATAATTATTTTAAAAAAATATTATTGATTTATTATTGTTGTAAAATATTTTTTGTGTTGATGCAGAGTCTTAATCATTGTTGAAAACAACTTCCAATATGTATTATATTATATTTTTATTAATTAGCGTAGCTAATTATCATAACATTTTAATAATTAGTCTATATGTATAGAGAATATCATGCATAAAAATATTGGGCTCAACATTTTATATTCTATGTTTGAATTATGATTTGGGTATGCAAGATAATGATAATTGCAAGGATTGTTTCAATATGGATATGTCGAGGAATAAATTGAAGATAAGTAATCACTTATAGGTTAGAAAAGAAAATGAGCGATTCACACCTCCATAGTAATTCTTGAGAACAACAAATTTTGGAGATTAGTTGGTCCATCTTAAGCATTATAATTATTGAAACAAGAATATAATTTGAAGTACAAAAACTTTATGTTCGTTTCAATTTTCTTGGATTTTGTAAGATTGTGATACCTTTTTAGTTATCTTGGAGTAGTCACCTTTGTTTTATCCTACAAAATCTCACACAGAAGTATGCTAAGAGTCATGTAAATTGTTTTTCTAATACATATTCAATTCAAAGTTTAACTATTTGCTACCAACTAAACTCTTTATCTGGATAAACTTGGTTGTCATATTCAAATTAAAGTTGGAGAACAAAGTATCTCCACTGACAACATACACCAAAATATAAACATGTCCAAAAAAAAATACTCTTACTGAAGTCTACTATCCATATTCAAGGTGTGTTCTAAATTATCTATTATAACAAGGTTGTCAATTTCAAAATATAATTTAGGTAGAAATGTGTTCTATATTTTATCTATATGTAAATTTCAAGCCACAATTTACATAGAATTGGGTTCTAACTTTTATGTTTTACTTTGAAATTGCTAATTTTTTATTTAAAAGCAAAAAAACGTTATTTTAAAATTTAACTTCTATTTATTTGCTTTGTCATCGCCCATTCCTTCTTTTCTAGTTCGAAATTGCCCATCTCTTACCTTGAAAGAGATTAAATGTTCCTTCTAATTTTTTTTAAGGTTATTTTTTTGTTTTTGGAAATTTCACGAATATAATTAATATTCTTCGTTCAAAATTTAGGTAATTTTTTTTTTTTTTTAATTACCTTTCTTTTTGTTTGTGGAGATTTCACGAATATAATTAATATTCTGCATTCTAAATTTATGTAACATTGCGCTTTTTTGAATAACTCTTTCTTTTTTGGGCGTTGTAATTAGTATTTCTTGAACACAACCCTAACTTTTAGTTAAGAGCTGGTACAACCCTAACCTTTAGTTAAGAGCCGGTAGAAGAATTCGACCTGTTTCCGGGCGGTATTTTTTGAACTCAACCCTCACGTTTAGTTAAGAGCTGGTAAAATAATTCGAGTCGTGCGCATTTCACAGTCGTAATCTATTCAACCCTAGCATTTAGTTAAGAGCTGATATAGGAATTTGAATCCGAGCAGTTTATTTTATAGCCATTTTCTCATTGTCCAGCGCGGATTTCAAAAAAGCAATCTCTCCCCATTGTAAGATGTGCACAATTATTTCAATAAGTATTATATGAAGATGTTCCACCATAAGTCAGACTGAACGAAGGTCTTGTCTTCAATTCACAATGTTGTTGCCTCTGTATTTATATCTTTGTTGGGAGAGGATGATGTGTTGGATCAACGACGTTGTTGCTTCTGTATATTTGTTGGGAGAATGTCACACTGGATACATGAAGGTCGTGTGTTCCATCTACGCTCCTCTCTCTTGAGAGAGCTGACACAGGTAGTATGTTCGATCCACAATGTTGCTGCATCTCTATTTTTGTTGGGAAAGCATCACATTGAATATACGACGGTCATGTGTTCCATCCACGCTCCTCTATATTTTTGTGGTAGAGTGCCACAGTGTGTATCTTTGTTGGGAGAGCGTCAGAGTAAGAAGGTCATGTGTTCAATCCATCCTCAATGCACCTAGCACCTCATAACTCTACTTCAAATCAGGCAGAGGTAAGAGGCCATTTCTATCTTCCATCCTTGTTTTAAAGTAAGGTTTATAGATTTTTTTTTGCAACTATGGATATGGTTTATGGATAATTTTGTTTGGACATTTTAAACCCGGCCTCCTTTTTGTTTTAAAGTAGGGTTTATAATTTTTTTCTACAATCATGGATATGTTTTATGAATAATTTTGTTTTTACCTTTGAAACTATACATCTTCGACATCTTCTTCGTGCCTTCGTTTATAATATGGTTTATAAAACATATTCTACAACTATGTATGGCGTTTATGAATACTTATGTTTGCACATTTGAATAGTTAGCTTGTTTATAAAAAAATTTCCTACAATTATGAGAAATAATTATTGATACTTTTCGTGTTCCATTGTAATTTTGTTCACATATTCGAAATTCTGAGCACTTTGTCATCAAGATTCGTCCTCAATTACTATATCCACCCAATCATGTGGACTGAATTTTTAGCAGTAGTCTATAACGCGACTTTTTGAAAGTTTTTCCGGCGGATTTTTCCGGTTAAAATCCGGCAGCAATTCATTGGAATCCCAAGTTTGATAGCTAGTTTCTGCACAATCAATGGCTCCCAGGGGTTTTTCAGGGCGCTGAATCCAAATATGCAGTTAAAAAACCATTTTAACTGCTAAAAATCAATATTTAACCTCATTTCTTCGGCCGGATTCCGTCACCGGAATCTCCAAAAAGTCGCATTATAAACAACTCCGAATTTTTATATTATGGTTACCCAGATATCAATCATACTCGTAGCCCCAAAATTATGACCCAAAAATAGAGATTACTGTGTGGACCTCATAGAAATCCATGCAAACGTTCACCTTTTTCGGGGTTGGGTGATACACTTTGATGTCTCATTTTTCTAACTGTATTTTAATATGAAGCTAGATTCAATTTTTTTTTTATTGAAATTGGAATTTGACAATGAAATTATATATTTTTGAAATTTTTAATACATAAATAAATTTAACGTGTTGTAAGTTATTTGTTGAAATGAAAAAAATGTATAATAATCTTTTTAATATAAGTATCTAGAAACAATGTAGGAATTGGAATTTGGCACTAATATCATATATTTTTGAAATTCTAATACTCGAATAAATTTAACTTTTTAAATTATACTTTTAAATATAAAAATTTATTTTTAATATTTCCAAATATAAAAATGTACAAAATATGAATTCGTGGAAAATTGTTAAAATTATTTTTTATATTTTTTGAAATAAAATAGGAAAATGTTGCTAGGTGTATTTATTTTTTATGATCACCACTCTTTCAACTTTGATATTGAAAATCATAAGTTCTTTTTTGTTATAATTGTGATCAATTATTGAAATACATCTTAGTGAGACAATACAGTAGAAATACCCCAATACATTAGACATACATCTTATGAGCGGAGGCATAGAGAGAGGGTATGGTTGTTTCTATAATCTTCTGTTTCGGCCACCGTGACGTCATTTGTTCCTATGACCATTTGTTCTGGTGACCCTAAGATTTTTGTAGTTCCAATTTGAGACCACATATGTCAGATTATAATATCATTTTTATTGGTGTTCGATCGTACTTAGTGGAGGTATTTTGATGTTTTGTTGTGTTTTCTATTTGTATGTTATTTATATTTGTGGGTTTCTAGAATTTATGTCTATGGAAATTGAGTTTTTATTTTATTTTATTTTTTAAACCATTGATTTTAAATAGTTCTAGACATTAAGAATATGAGTTGTGTGATTTTTCTCGACTGATTTTGATACTATTTGTATAAATTTTACAAAAAAAAATTAATTAAATTGTTGTTCTCATAATTACTTATTTATGTTGCAAATTGTTATACATATTATTTGTTATATTATCATCTATATATTGTTATTTCAATTATCAATGTAAATAATTAATCAATAAGTATTAAAAATAAAGGGAATAAAATGATATGCAATTTTTATTCCCTTTTAGGTTTTCTAAGGAGGCAAAGGTCAAAGGGGGGGTGGGGGAGTTGATGTAACGACCTGCAGCTCCAGCGTGAAGTGCGACGGTGGAAGTGCGAGCTCTTCCAAATGTGTGATGACACTTATGTGCATTTGTTAGGAGGAGACTTGTTTATATGGAGTGGAGGGTGCATGGAGGCTGACTTGATGAGATAGGGGCTTTTGCGATGGAGCAAGGGCGTGGGTGAGGTCGGCTGGGTAAGCCATGACCTCCCCTTCAACGCATATATATTGTATTGCATTGGCACTCATTTGAACATCGAACCAACTCGCTCTACATCATTCGCTCAACAAGGAAGTGCGCAGTTCTAGTGCACAAGACTAAGGGAAGGCGCGGATTTAGCATGCACCCATTCTTGGGTAGGCTGCACGGTGAGGCACGGTTGTGGGTGAAGGTGTGGGTAGGAGCACTCGATGGTTGAGTTGTGGTGTGCACGGGTGTGTGGCGCCTGACGGACGACTGCAGTGTGCATGGGTGTAGCGCCCGGTTTGTGTGAAGGTTTGTGCGATGACTTGGCATAGGTGTCTTGGCGACTCGGGTGATCACCCGCTCGTTGTGCAAGTGTGCACGGTGACTTGGTGAAGTGTTTAGATTGTGGACGGAGGTTCCCGTGTGTGGCGACTTGGAAGCGTGCCCAAGTTGGGAAAACAACACGACCGTGCGACAAGCTGAACGAAACATTGGTGAGTCGTACGATGACCGTAAAGAGGTGCCGATGATTTAGGCAACCGAGTTTTGCCTTGGATTGTGAAATTGACTAAGTATGAAACTTGGGCTTTCCAAGTATACTTGTACATTGTAAACTGTTGTATAATATATTGTTGGGTAGTCTCATTGTTCAGGGAGTTTCCCCTCCCTTTCTACTGTGCAATTGTGTTCATCATTTATAATTGTTGTTGATAATGAATGTGTATGGGTGTTCATTGGTATAAAGGATAAAGAATAATACTTGGTTGAATCACAAGCTATGTAGGAATAAGTGGTTAGGCGTAGTCCACGAACATAATTATTAGTGAAAAGAAAGTGTTCGGTGGTGTTGCACCTCACCAAGAGCTGTTGAAAGACTACCGTTGGCCTGGGGGCATGACAATTGGTATCAGAGCTTAGTTGAAGTTGGTATTAGAGTAGGGTGGCTGGTGACGAAGTGAAGGTGGTATACACTTGGAGTCGGTGACTGGTACTTGTAGGTAAAAGAGGTTGGCGAACACTTCCTAATAAGTGTTTCATCAAGGACTTGGGTTGTAGGTGAAACTGTTGTATGGTTGAAACTAGATTGCAAAGAAGAAGAAGGCTATTAGCAATGGCTGAATCTCAGATTGGGTATAGTTACGGTGCGAAGGAAACTACTCTTGGGTTCATTGAGAAAGTGTTGGAGAAAGTGGAGGACTTAGAGGCTTACTAGAATAAGAAGATTGACTTGGTCGTGAAAGATCAAGAGGCCAATTCGAAGATGAAGGAAGAGCTCGAGGAACTCCAAACCCAACACGAGTACAACGATCTTATGTGTACACAACTTGAAGTAAGGGTCAAGGAGGTTGAATAAGCAAGGGATCAGGGTCTTGTAGAGATCATGGACTTGAAGAAATCTCTTGACAAAGCTAGAGATGAGATCATGGTGTTGAAGAAGGCCGTGAAGCATAACTTAGGTGGAGGAGTGCCTCATGTGAAAGTCAAGGAACCGGAACCTTTCGATGGTACAAGGAGTGCAAAGACTCTTGGTAACTTTCTATGGGACATGGAGCAATACTTGGAATGATTGGAACTATCTGATGATGAGACGAAGGTCAAGATAGCTGCTCAATTCTTGACAAAGGATGCTAAGATGTGGTGGCGAAGACGCATGGATCAGATTGCCAGTGGCAGTTCTAGTGACATCACTTCGTGGGATGAAATGAAGGGAGCTTTGCAGGCCCATTTGAGTCCTCAAGATGAAACTTGGGAAGCAAGGATGAAGGTAAAATTCATAATGTAGAAAGCGAACCTTCAGACATATCAGCGGGAGTTTGCAAGTGCGGTCCTAGAACTTCCTAACATGCCGAAGAGGGAAATGGTATTCAATTTCATTATTGGGTTGAAGCCTTGGGCACGAAATGAAGTGAACACACAGAGGATTAGAACACTTGAAGAAGCTTTTGCTGCTATGGACAGGTTGGTGGAGCATTATGATGAGACTTCTTATGATAGGAAGAAGAAGTCCGACAAGCCGAAAGATAAGAAGAAAGAAGATGGTTCGAAATCATATGACAGTTCGAATATGAAGAAAGTCTTGAAGTGTTGGATATGTGCAGGACCACATACGGTGAATAATTTCCCTTCTAAACCTAAAGTGGCTGCGATTGTACAATCTAATGCAAAGAATGAAGAAGCTTTTGTGGGGATGATGCAGATACTTGGTGTTGCTGCTGCTACAGAGGTGATCTCTTGGAGGGATCCTGAGAGGAATAAGTTGGAGTATGTTCGGATGAAAGTTGGAGATGCTGATATACCCACAATGGTGGATAGTGGGGCCTATCACAACTTCATGGGAGAAGATACTGCAAGAAGGATTGGGCTGAAATTTTTACCGATCAAGGCACAAATGAAGACATTGAATTCTCCTTTGGATGAAGTTCTTGGTGTAACTGAAAAGGTTGACACAACACTTGGTGAGTGGACAAGGAAGGTTGACTTCACTATAGTGTTGATAGATGACTATGAGGCTATGCTAGGAATGGAATTCATGAAACAGTTTGATGCTATGATTTTTCCACATTTGAAGAAGTTATACATTTACGATGTAATGGAAGATGTACCCATTGGTGTGCCTACCATTGGAGTAACAAGACCTGATTGTAAGTTGGCAGTGATGCAAATGGAGGACGAGAATCGGATGGATGACATGAGTAATCAATTGTCCATGGTTGAGACAAAGCTTACCGAGCAGTCATTGGTCATCGAGACTCTTTCAGATAGTATCTTGGACTTGCCAAGAAGGCTAGAAGAGGTCGAGGATGATGATGATGATGATGAGGCATATGTGAGGCTGAATGTTCGAGAGGAGGATCGGGTCACTTATCTACAGAGGATGGAGATTGAGGATCTTGGTAGATGGATTGAGGTGATTAGTGAGGGTGAGCCTTCAGGCTCTACTCCCTCCACATCTTCTTAGATGGACAAGAAGATGGGGCTCATTGTTAGCTGCTCATGGTAGTGAGTCTTGTATGAAATATGGTGCAGGGATGGCTTGGCATCAAGCATCATGACATGTTGCAGATGGGATGGAGTTTCCATGGACGTGAGCATGGTGAGATTCTTGGTGAGTTTGAGATGTGGTAGAATCTGAGATAGACTAGTGAAGGCATAAGGAGGAACATTCTTATGATTTGAACGTGACAGTTGGATTGATCACCTGACTAGTTCAAGTCATGGGGGCTAGCAGTGTACCAAAGAGATGTTGGCATCAGGAAGACAAGGAGGATCGTTCATAGGATGAGGACCACACATGATGAAGATGGTAGTTCTACATATGTTGCATGGATTTTTGCAATATGTGGAGGAATTGACATAATGGACCAAGGATGAGATAGACATTGGTGATGATCTTGGTGGAGGGCTACCAGGATGGTATGTTGTCGAGGACAACAACGACTACAGGTGGAGGAAGATGTAACGACCTGCAGCTCCAACGTGAAGTGAGATGGTGGAAGTGTGAGCTCTTCCAAACGTGCAATGACACTTATGCACATTTGTGAGGAGGAGACTTGTTTATATGGTGTGGAAGGTGCATGGAGGCTGACTTGATGACTTAAGGGCTTTTGCGATGGAGCAAGGGCATGGGTGAGGTCAGTTGGGAAAGCCATGACCTCCCCTTCAACGAATAGATATTGTATTTTGTTGGCACTCATTTCAACATCGAACCAACTCGCTCTACATGATTCGCTCAACAAGGAAGTGCGCAGTTCTAGTACGCAAGTCTAAGGGAAGGCGTAGATTTAGCATGCACCCATTCTTGGGTAGGGCTACACGGTGAGGTGCGGTTATGAGTGAAGGTGCGGACATGACTGCCGAGTGGTTGAGTTGTGGTGTGCACGTGTGTGTGGCACCTGACGGACGGTTGTGGCGTGCACAGGTGTGGCGCCCAGTTTGTCTGAAGGTTTGTGCGACGAGTTCATACGGGTGTCTTGGCGGCTCGGGTGAGCGCCCGCCCATCGTGCAAGTGTGCACGATGACTTGGTGAAGTGTTGAGATTGTGGATGGAGGTGTGTCTCGGTTAGAGGCGCCCGCGTGGGGCAACTTGGAGGCGTGCCCAAGTTGGGCAAACAACACGATCATGCGACAAGGTGAACGAAGCGTTGGTGAGTTGTGTACCAACTGTGCATAGGTGTCGACGAGTTAGGTAACCGAGTTTTGCCTTTGATTGTAAAATTGACTAAGTATGAAACTTGGGCTTTCCAAGTATACTTGTACATTGTAAACTATTGTAAAATATATTTTTGGGCAGACTCATTGTTCATGGAGTTGCCCCTCCCTTTATACTGTGAAATTGTGTTCATCATTTATAATTGCTATTGATAATGAATGTGTATGGGTGTTCATTTGTATAAATGATAAAGAATAATACTTGGCTGAAAATCACAAGCTAAGTAGGAATAAGTGGTTAGGCGTAGTCCACGAACATAAGTATTGGTTAAAAGAAAGTGTTTGGTGGTGCCGCGCCTCGCCAAGAGCTGTTGAAAGACTACCGCTGGCCTCGGGGCATGACATTGGAGGTGGTGGAGGAGGAGGAGGCAAAGACGGTTGAGGAGGAGGTGGAGGTGGAAGAGGTGGTTGTGTTCATGGAGGTGGAGTAGGTGGAGCCAGAGGAGGAGGTTGTGGAGGCAGTGGAGGAGCTGGAGTGGCTTGAGCTGGTGCAAGAGGAGGAGTAGGTAGAGGTGGTGGAGGGGGAGGAGGAGGCAACAAAGGTGGTGGAGGAGGAGGAGGAGGATGAGGCGGAGGTGGAGGAGGATGGGCTATTTGTGGGGGTGGTGGTGGAGGAGAGGGTGGACGTGGATGTGGTGGTGGAGGAGGAGGAGGGGGAGGAGGTAGTGGTGGAGGAGGTGGACGAGGAGGCAGCAGAAGCAGAGGTAGCAAAGGGGGTTGTGGTAGAAGTAGAGGTGGAGGTGGAGGTAGAGGTTGAGGAAGGGGTGGTGGAGGTGGAGGAAGATGAGGTGGAGGTGGAGGAAGATGAGGTGGAGGTGAAGGAGGAGGAGGCAATGGAGGAGGACATTGTGGGATGGAGGTAGAGGTGGTGGAGGAGGAGGTGGAGTTGGAGGAGGAGATGATCGAGGAGGAGGATGAGGTGGTGGTGGTGATGGTTGTGGAGGAGGTGGATGTGGAGGTGGAGGTGTAGGAGGAGGAGGAGGATAGGGAGGATGAGGTAGAGGTGGTGGAGGAGGTGGAGTAGGACGTGGAGGAAGAGGAGGTGGAGGAGGTGGTGAAGGAATAGGTGGAGGAGGAGGTGGAGGAAGAGGAGGAGGAGGTGGTGGAGGATGTAGGTGGAGGTTGAGGAGGAGGAGGTAGTGGAAGTGGATATGGTGGAGGAAGAGGTGGAGCTATAGGTGGTGGATATGGTCATGGTGGAGTTAGTGGTGTGAAAGTGGAGGTAGAGGTGGAGGTCGAGGAGGTGGTGGTGGAGGTGGAGGAGGAGTGGAGGAGGAGGAGGTGGTGGAGGAGGTGGTGCTGGAGTCAGCAGTGTGAAGTTTCAGGTGAAGGGGGAGGTAGAGGAGGTGGTTGTGGAGGTGGATGTAGAGGAGGTGGTGGTGGAGGTGTAAGAGGTGTAGGAGGGGTAGAAGGTTGTGGTGGAGGAGGAGATAGATGCAGAAGTGGAGGTGGAGGAGGTTGAGGTGTAGGTTGAGTAGGTAGAGGCCGAGGTGGGGGAAGAGGAGGTGGTGGAGGGGGAGTTGGAGGTAGAGGATGAGAAAGAAGAGTTGATGGAGGAGGTGGAGGTGGTGTTGGAGGAAGTGGTGGGGGATGCATAGGTGGTGGATGAGGAGGTGGTGGAGGAGGAGGAGGTGGAGGTGGAGGTGGTGGAGGAGGATTTGGTGCAGGATGTGTAGGTGGTGGAGGAGGAGAAGAAGGAGAAGGTGGTGGAGGAGGAGAAGGTGGAGAAGGTGGAGGAGGAGGAGAAGGTGGTGCAGATGGAGGTGGTGGATGAGGTGAAGGTGAAGGAGAGGAGGAGGAGGTGGATTAGGATGTGTAGGAGGAGGACATGCTGGATGTGGAGGAGGAGGATGAGGTGGTGGAGATATGCAGGTTAATTTTAGATTCATGTCTAAAATTCAAATATTAATCTGTCACTCTCTTCTCTATTGGAAATGAAAGCTACAATCTTATGAATCCATAACATATCTGTTCACCTACATAGTATCCTACAATTAAATGATAAGTAATACATTTAGGACAATTTCCTCTATGCACAAATATAGTTATTCAAGTACATGAAACTTTTTTAACATTTATATCTAATATCTTGGCCAAAAATTTGAAGCATTATTCAAGATTAAATTTTTGTGTTTATTTTTTATTTTTAACTTTTATTAGTATCTTAAACACTTATAGTTCTCATCTTATTTTTCAATGAACCATTTTTATGGGAATGGATGGTTTCATCTAATTATAATTGATTTAAAAAGTGTTGGGTTAAAGTTAATGTTGTTTCTTAAATAAGAGGCCTTATGTTGTTTTTTTATGTTTACTTGAGAAACATAGGATATAAGGAATCATATATGCCTATGTTTATTCTTTGGGTATTCCACATATTTTGTATAGTTATTATTTCTTTTTTATATATCTAATGTTTTAAGGAAAAAAAATTAATATCTAGTTCACTTTCTTACATGACCTATGATTCTTCACTTTTTAGAGAATCCATTATTTATCTGGTATTTTATTTCAAAATATTTATTAGGAAAGGGAATATGTTCTACTTGGATATTTGTATGGAAAAATGACCTATGCTCTAGCTTCCTATGTGTTCGTTGTAGGGGATCTATTGTCATGGGAATAACATTCCTTGAATGAAATTATTCTTTTGAGGGAAAGGCTAAAGGGGCAATACATGTAATTAGTGGGGATTGAGAGACTGTTTAGTGTATTATCATTTTTGAAGTTGAAATCCTTTGATGATGCTTATTTTGTAACATGATATACTAAGTAATAAACATTTTTCTTTGTGGGTTGTATTTTTGAACTCAAAAATTGTGGCTTTATATGAGTTTTTGTTAATGTATTTTCTTATCAAGTATTAAATTAACTTTCATTACGTATTTTCTCTTTTAGTCAATCTCGTCGAGTTTTTTGTGTAATTTCAAAAAATTGTGTATTGATTAACAATTATTAGAGTTTTGGTTGAAGAATAAAACACAATAGTTACTATAATAGTTACACACCAAGTAGTTGAAAAACTTATAGATGGCAATGAACCACCATATCCTAAAGATGTTTCTTTATTTGAAGCAAAGTAATTGGATAACTATTTTTCTATTAGAGAATCAATCCATAAGAAGGAAAACTAACTTGATGTAATGATTGAATGAGGGATTCACCAATAATTTACAAGATTTTATAATTAACTGAATGATTCACTAATATTTTACAAGATTTTAAAATTCATTGAAAGAACCACCAAGTATAATATGAAAAATATTAGTGAATCATTCACTGTAAAATAGTATGAAAATATGTAAGTATCCTAACTAGTATAAATAAACAGAATGAAATGATATGTAATTAGTTTTTTCTTCTTTTTTTTTATGTTTTTCTTAGGAGGATGAGGAGGAGGAGGAAATAGGCAAAGGTTGAGGAGGTTGAGGAGGAGAGGAGGGCAAGGGGGAGGAGGCACAGGACAAAGAGGAGGAAGAAGTGAGGGAGGAAGCTAAGGAGGAAGAGGCAAAGGAGGAGGTAGAGGAAGGGAGGAGGAGTGGGCGATGGTGAGAGAGGATGGTGAAGAGGTGGAGGGGGACAAGGAGGAGGAGGAGGAAGAGGGAGAGCAGGAGGAGGCAGGAGGATAGGTAAAGGTAGAGGTGGGGGAGGAGGAAAAAGGAAGGAGAGGAGGTGGAAGGGGTGTAGGAAGAGGGAGGCGAAGGGAGGGGTGGTGGAGGCGGTAGAGTAAGATGAGGAGGAGGATAGGTGGAAGATGTAGAGGTGGAAATGGCTAAGTTTTTGGGGCGAGGAGGGGGAAGAGGAAGAGGGGGAGGATGGTGAGGAGGAATATGGGGTGAGAGAGGAGGCAAATGGAGAAGAGGGAGGGAAATGAGGGTGGTAGGAGGAGAGATGAGGGTGGAAGTGGGGCAGGAGGGGAAGAGGTTGAGGAGGAGGTAGTTGAGGAGGGGAGGAGAGGTAGAGGTGTAGGAGGGGGAGGTAATTGTGGAGGGAGGCTAGGGAAATACGAGGAAGGAGGAGGGGGTGGTAGAGGTAGGGCTGATGAGGAGGAGGTGGGGGAGTGAGGAATAGGAGGAGAATGAGGAGAGGGGGGGAGCCATAGGTAGAAGAGGAGTAGGGAAAGGGGGAGGAGGGTGAAGAAGTGGAATTGGTAGGGGGTAGGAGCAGGAGGCGGAGGTAGAGGAGTTGTGAGAGGGGGAGGTAGGGGATGAGGAGTTGGGGGGTGACTGAGGAGGATGAGGAAGGGGGGCATGCAGATCAAGACAGGAAGAAGAGTGAGGGTGAGGAGGGGGAAGAGGTGGAAGAGGCAAGGGGGTAGGAGGAGGAGGAGGAGGAATGGAGGATGAGGGGGAGGTAGTAGAAGAGGAGGGGGAAAAGGTAGAGGTGAATGATGGGGAGGAGGAAGAGGCTCAAGGGGAGGAGTCGGAGAAGGAAGAGGGCGAGGGGATTGAGAGGAGGTGAAAGGGTAGGAAGCAAGGGGAGAGGTAGAGGTGGAGGTGGGGAAGGAAGGGAGCATGAGGGGAGAGAGGAGAAGGCTGAGGGGTAGGAGGCAAACGATATAGGTGAGGAGGAGGAGGAGGAGGAGGGGGAGGAGGGGGAATATGTAGAAGAGATAGAGGGGGATGAGGTAGAGGACAGGGTGGGGATGGATGGGGAGGCAGAGGCATGGCATGGAGGGAAGAGGCAGGGGAGGAGAAAAAGGAAGTGGGGGGTGAGGATGGAGGGAGGAAGTGGAGGAGGAGGTTGAGGGGGGGGAGCTGAAGAATATGGGAGGTAGGCGGGGGGATAGGGAGGAGGAAGAGGAGGGGGTGAGCATGGGGGATGATAGGTAGAGGGATTATGTGGAGGCTCGGGAGGAGGGGGAGGACGATGGGAGGG
The DNA here is from genome assembly GCA_000404065.3 of Pinus taeda. Lineage (NCBI taxonomy): Eukaryota > Viridiplantae > Streptophyta > Pinopsida > Pinales > Pinaceae > Pinus > Pinus taeda. Next base: position 15,791 of record APFE030430441.1, read on the forward strand.
GGACATGGGTGCGGGTGGAGTGGTGTGTGGGAGATTATTTGAATTTTCAAAAAATAGGCTAGGTTGATAATAAAAGGATCTTTTTTAATTTGTTTAAATAAGTGAAACCTCGGCATTTTCATGACCAAAATTCCAATGAGTGGAATCTTCTTACTTTGGATTTTTGGGTATCAAAATTTCTTGTATTAAAATTTTGGTTTTTTAAATTTAAAAGGACCCACTGCATCGATGTCTCTTTTGAAAACATAAGCCACTCCCTCAATCATGACACAATTATGAGATAATGATCGTTTTCAAATTGGTTGAAGAAAAGCTCACTCCATCCATACAATGCTATCACATCGTTATCCATCACTATCATGATAAAGCAACCTATAAATACCATATGAGTTCTAAAAAAGGATGGGACAATTGCCAAAAATTACAGGATAGGGTTGCACCATGAGGGGATTTCTCTATGAAACAATTGTTGAAGAAATGAGACTTACATCCCT
>APFE030430443.1:0-28296 GCA_000404065.3 Pinus taeda
TACCCTTCACCGCAAAGCCTTTAGGTTGCTTCATGTAGATTTCCTCTTCCAGATCCCCATGAAGAAATGTTGTCTTCACATCCATCTGTTCTACCTCAAAATCAAAATCAGCAGCAACAGATATCTAATAGAAGTTATCTTGGTAACAGGAGAAAAAATATCACCAAAATCAATTCCTGACACCTGGGAATAAACTTTTGCTACCAACCGAGCTTTGTATTTCTCCACCTTTCCTTCTGCATATGTCTTCTTCTTGAACACCCATTTGCTGCCAATGGGTTTCCTTCCAGCTGGCAACTCCACCAGATCCCAAGCCTCATTTTTGGGAAAATATTCCATTTCATCAACCATGGCCTCTTTCCAGAGTTTTCCATCCTTTTAATCCACTGCTTCCTTCACAGTTCTGGGATCATCATCAGTGACAGACAAAGCAAAATTTGAACAGAAAGCAGATGGACTATACCTTTCTGGCTGCCTTCTTTCTCGAATTGATCTTCTCTAAGTCGGAGTTTGTGGCTCTTCATCTTCTGATTCCTCCTCTGCTATAGTGTCTGATTCTTCCTCCTTTAGTTCAAGCTCTATCTTCACAGGTTCCTTGGTTGGACTTCATGTCTAATAACATATTTCACCTCTCTGAACACCACATCTCGACTATACAAAACCTTCCGTGTGACTGGGTTCCAAAGCTTATAACCCTTTAAACCATCCTTATACCCAATAAAGATGCACTTTTCAGATTTACTATCCAACTTGGTTCGTTTCTCCTTTGGAACATGTACATATGCATCACATCCAAATACCCTTAGATGTGAAAGAGAGGGTTTTTTACTAGTCCATACCTCTTGTTTATTTTTACAATCCAACACTGATGAAGGTGATTTGTTGACCAAGTAACATGTTGTCTCCACTACCTCTACCCAGAATTCTTGTCCTAACCTAGCACCACTGAGCATGCTTCTTTCCCTTTCCATCAACGTCTTGTTCATTCTTTCTGCAACTCCATTTTAATGAGGTGTATATGGAGTAGTATTCTACCGTGCTATACCACACTTTACGAAATTCTTCAAATTCCTTACTGCAAAACTCTCCACCATTATTTGTCCTCAACACCTTTATCTTCTTCTCTGTTTGGTTTTCCACCAGAGCCTTGAATTCTTTAAACCTGTCAAACACTTCAGATTTGTTCTTAAGGAAATATATCCATGTATTCCTTGAGAAGTCATCTATAAAAGATACATAGTACACAGACTTACCCAGTGATGGAACCTTCACAGTTCCAAACACATCACTATGCACAAGCTCTAGTATATGTTTTACCCTCTTACCACCAGAGGGGAAACTCACCCGATTCTGCTTCCCGTATACACAATTTTCACAGAAATAAAAATCCAGAGACCTATTACTCATAACTTCTACCATACCTTTACCATGAAGTATTCAAAGGCCCTTCTCTCCAATATGTCCAAGCCTTTGATGCCACATCTTGGTCTTCTCTCCAGAGACCACTAGATTTTTTTCTCCACTTTCAGGAACCACAGAACTGTTGCACCCATCAACAACCATGCTACCTTATATCTTGTACAGAGTTCCAATTCAAACTCCCCGCATCAATACCAGTGCTCCCGATCCATCTTGCAGCTATCCTTCTCAAACACTATTTTTACACTTGCATCATCCAACTTGCTTAAGAAATCAGATTTCTGACCAATGTAGGAATATGCAGAACACCCAAAAGTGTTCTAACCCTTCCACCTTGCAACTTCAACTTTACTTTTCTGCGACCAATGATTCTATCCTTCTTATCATCCCCTAAGAAGACATCACCACCATCGTATTTCTCATACTCGCAAAACCACTCTCTATGGGGAGTGAAGTGAAAGGATGCACCTGAGTCAATCAATCATGCATGATAATCTACATGTGTACTTGCAGAATCCAAGTACACATCCCCACCTTCATCTAAGGTAGTTTTCACCTCTGCAGAAGTTGCATCATAATATCCCTTTCCTTTATCAGGAACATTAGATTTACAGTCCCTTTTGCAGTGCCCTTCCTTTCCACATTTCCATCACACCACCTTTACAGGTTTTCCTGGAGATTTAGATCTCCCTATAGATTTAGATCTCCCACTCGATGACTTACTTTTATTTCTATTCTGGGACCATCCTCGTACAGACAAGGCATCACCATTCTGGCTCTCCATATTTTTCAGTCTCATCTCCTCCGTCAGCAAGGATGATACTATTTCATCAAACTGCAAGGCAGTTGCATTGCTACCTATTGCAATAACCAGACTATCCCACGAATCTGGTAGAGAACACAACAAACTAGTGCACTTATCTTCATCTGAACTTTTAATATCAACAGATGCTAACTATCTTACCATAGTATTAAATGCATTCAGATGCTCTGTCACCGAGTCTCCATCTTTCATCCTCAGGTTATACAGATTTTTCCACAGGAATAGTTTATTCATCAGAGACTTAGATTGGTATAAATTCCCTAACTTATCCCACAAAGCCTTCATCGTAGATTCCCCTGATACATTCAACAATACTAAATCTGAGACACAATTGTATTGTGCTCTTTGCCTTCCAATCTAACTTCTTCCATTCTTCATCAGACACTCATGTTGGTTTAGTACCTAGATCTACCACGATCCACTAATCTTTATCCACCAACAAATCCTCCATCTTGAGTTTCCACAACTCAAAACTCTGACCATTAAATTTCTCGATCTCTATCTTTCCACTGCTCATCATCTTCTTTCACCACTAGAATCGATCTTGCAGATTTCCCACTGAACAGGGTCTACCACATGCCCGAATGAAACCCCTCAGCAACAAAAGCATCCCCTTGAAGCTAAAATAGCTCTGATACCAAATTTAGTTTTTAATCCTATACAGAAATTACCTACATACGAATTCTAAAACACATAAAATAAATAATGTGAGAGCATAACACATAAAACACATATACATAGATATTTTCCCCTAGATCCCAAAATCAGGACTACCAGCTTGATTTTTCATTATGTTCCATTCAATGTTATAATACATATTTATACATGCTGAAGCATCCAATACCATAGACCAAAAACCATCACATCCAAAACCATGGACCAAAAACCATCGCGTCCAAAAACATGTGCGAAAATAATGCACAAAACCATAGGTAGGTCCACCCAACCTAACATAGGTTCCAAAATAAAAAAATTCCGGGGTGTTTCCCCAAACCCCATAGAGTGGGTTACTTGCACCCCTCAAACCCCCTGTAACCCGCCTGCTACGCAATCGGCGCATCAAAGGGGGGGCTCCGGCCCCCATCTAGCCCCCGAGTTAACTACGTGGGCTAGTCGTGGAAAAAATATAACACAACCCAACAACATCCACCTCTTCACTTGAAGTGGCATTCTCCTTCCTCTAGTTTGTAGTTAGAGGTGTTCCCATGGGTTTACTCATATCCATGTGATATATCTAAAGTATTAGGTATACTTCCCCTAAGACCCAAACAAATCCCCATCACCTTGCCATACTTCCAAATCGAGAAAATAATGCATGAGCCCCATGCATTTTATCTCAAATTCCCTTACAATATCTTCTTTGCAAGAGCGGATCATCTCTTCATCACCTATCAGTATTAAATGATCAACATAAAAAACAAGAATAAGTAAATTACCATCTACCACAATGTGATATTTTCACATCTGCTTCACTTTTGGAGAAGCCCAATCCACTGAGATAACTATCGATTTGAGTGTACCATGCTCAAGGCACTTGTTTGAGAGCATACAATGCTCTCTTGAGTATGCACACATGCAAATCTTGATCATATGTCTCAAATCCTTCCAACTGCTTTACGTAAATTTCCTTCTCAACAACACCATTGAAAAAGATCGTATTCACATCCGTCTGGTGGATTTTTCATCCCATATGTGCAGCCAATGTTAGAATGGATCTGATTGAGGAATATATTGCAACTAGTGAAAACTATTCCTCATTGTCCACACCCTCTACTTGAGAGAATCCTTTGGATACAAATTTGGCCTTGCACTTCTTAATGCTCCAATCCAATGCATGCTTCACCTTGTAGATCCATATGAAACCAACCATTGGTTTCCCTTCTGGTCTCAGAACCACTTCCCATACATTGTTCTTCATTATGATTTGTATTCTTCCATCATGGCATCAACCCAAACAAGTTGAGCAATTGTTTCCTCAAATGAAGAAGGCTATGTTTCAATGAGATTTGTCATGAGAGACATATAAACAATGTACCTATCAGGTGACATCCTCTTCTTGCATTGTGATGTGGGGGCTCCCACATTCTCTCTAACATCATGCACCAATATATCATCTTCTCTAGTTCTCTTTCTTCCCTCTCTAGAATATTTTGGTTGAGTGGAAGCCTCCACTCTACCTCTTGTCTACTCCTCTGCATGTGGCTACTCCACAACCTCTTAAATCTCATCCTAAGGCTCCTACTTTAGATCTAGAAGCTCTTACTCTGGTGGAATACTAAACTCTCATTCCATAGAGCATCTCATAGCCTTGTCCTCATCAAACTTGACATCTCTCGCAATTGTCATTCTTAGTGAATGCAAATACACCCAGTAATTGTGTGGATTTTAAGTGTATCTTACAAAAACTCCCAACTCTATTGTAGGCTCAATTTCCTTCCTCGAATCCCTGGAGACATGACAATAAAATGAAGCTCCAAAAATTCTAAAATGAGACACATTAGACTTTCTCCCAAAGAAATCTTCCTCCGGTGTGATCATACCAAGTATTCTATGCAAACTCTCATTTTGCAAGTAGAATGCGGTGTTGCATGCTTCTACCCATAGATGTAAAGGTAGCCCTTGATCATGCAACATGGACCTTGTTTCTCCCACTATGCTTCTATTCTTCCTTTTAGCAACCCCATTCTGTTGTGAGTTATGGGGTATTATCAACTCTGTTCGAATACATTCTTTCACAAATAAATATTTGAAGGCATGCAAAAAAAAAATCTCCTCCATTGTCTCTCTTGAGAGCCTTCACCTTCTTCCTAGTCTCCTCCACTAATTCCTTGAACTCAATAAATTTTGAGAAAACTTCATCCATCTTCTGCATGAAGAAGATGTGCATTTTCTAGAGAAACCATCAATAAAAATAACATAGTACTTATGTTTTTCTATGGAGGCTACAGAAATGGGTCCACAAACATCAGAGTGGACTCACTTCAAGATTGCATTTTCTCTGAAATCTTGGTCATGGAAAATGGATTGGGCATATTTCCTCAACCCTTGTAGACATCATGTTGGTCAAAGGGATCCTTTAGCGAGACTGGTGGTAATTTTCTACATGAATTTTAAGACACCATGGTGTAGATGACCCAATATCCTATACTTGAGTTCTCCAACATCTCGACTCTTCACTTTTTCAGCCTTACTTCTCAACGTACACATTCTCTCACCTCAAGTTTGTATAGGTTCTTCACTCGAACCCCAATCTAATTCACTTGCCCAGTAGCTATATGTCTGATAAATGATTTCCCTTTACTGAAAATAGCATCATAGCCATGATCCTTCAGTACTGTTACAAATATCAAGTTCTTCTTCAACCTTAGTACATACATAACATCTTTAAGGTGAATAGGAGAGGATTTCTCCCTATAAAAGGTGACAGTACCAATTCATGTAGCATTGTATCTCCCATCATCCCCCATTTTGTTATGCATCTGGAGATACTTCTCCTCTAAGCTACTGAAAAACTCTTTTGATCCTGTCATATGGAATGAGGCACCTGAATCATGGTACCACACACTCCCCATAATAGTGATAGCCATGCATGCTATTAGGGTGAAGTCTAATTAAAATTGTGAAGCTGGTGCTTCACCTATTTCTCCTCTTGAAGGCTTCTTGGTAAACTTCTTGGGAAAACATTTTCTTTTCATAATCCCTGAATTCATGGTAGTGGAAGCATTTTATCTTTCTCATGTATTTATTCTTGCCATTATTTTGGCTAGACCTAGGCTTTCTCTGGGTCATCTTCCCTTTTCTCTTCTCTCCCTTTCCAACCAATGCAAAATTCTCTCCATCCTCAACTTTATATGATGTTCCACCTTGGTTATTTCTCCTTAACTCTTCTTGAACCAAATCGGACCACAACCTTTCCCAATTCAGTAATTTTTCCCTTACATATAGAGGGTATTGGTAGTTGTGCCAAGATTTTGGAAGGCCTAGAAGAGCTAGGATCACTAGGTCATCTTCTGCAACATTCACCCCAACCCCTCCAAGCTCATCCCAAACTTGTGTTAATCTGGATAGATACTGCCAAATAGTATCATTCTTTTGCATCTTAATGTTTCGAAGTTTGTCTTTAAGGGCTAGTTTCTATGGTCACTACTATTCTCAAATATCTTAGTGAGTGCCTTCATTTGAGACCACATGGTCTCTCACACCTTCCAAAAAAATTCTCCTAGTCCTTGCAACATCCTTCTTCCATTAGGCTAATTGTTGTGCATTCTACCGTGGAGGTCTTACAATATTCAGTTCTTAAATATTATAACACCCCATTATCATCGAGCACTAATTCCATTTGATCCTTCCATGTTATGAAATTTGATCTACCCTCTAGAGCATACTTCAATCTCATTCCATTGGAAGACATCCTCCTGATCTTGAAGAAAAACTGCTACACTGAATCTGCAAAATAAAATTCCCAAGATACAAGTTTGAAATATTGGTTCTAATGTGATTTATGAGGCTCTAATACTAGGTAGAAATATGATAGAATTGTAAGTTCTCAAGAAAATTAAACTAAAATCAAGAGACACAATTCTACTCTACTAATCTACGAAATGGAAACCACAATTTAAAACAACATGCATAAACATGCAATGAGAAAAACCACAAATACACAGTGATTTCTAGGGGAACCCAACTAGGAAAAACCCCTCAAGCTTGTTCGCATTAATTAGATGAATAGAGAAACTATTACAATTTCATACTCTAGCTCAGAGATCAACTTACAAAATAATATCTTTTGCCTCTTCTCAATGAAAAAAACTGGCCAACACTTAGACAAATATCATCTCACCTAGCCTCCTATTTCCTTATGCAAATCCTAAGGAAATTAGTCCCTATTATTTAGAAAATTTCCTCCAAAATGATTGTGTAATTCCCAAGGATTGATCATGTGATCTCATGAAACACCTGTACACTCAAACTAGTTTACAACTATTTTTACACTATCTCGTCGTCTCCACTTCAGCCTAGGAACTTGAATTCCTTGGATGCACTAGCTATTTTGGGCTAATTGATCAGTTAAATAACAAATCACTGAGTTAGACTGTTGTCCCATTGCACCACTGACCTTCAACTGAATCCAACATAGTTAGAGGTCAGTTAATTGAATACAACTGAGAAAAAAAAAAAAAACTAAATTAGATTGCTAAATTTTAGAAATCACTCATGCATAACCGAACTCCAAGTCCTCTAACTCAAATTTACTGAGATAACTGAGTGACAAGATCCATGTCACATTGGCTAGCTGCCTCCAGGTTGTCCTGCTGATGTGGAAATTCAACTTAATCAATTTTGACTAAGGCAAAAGTCAAATTGAGCTTTCTTGCTACATTTTTGAACATATTTCATGGAACTTCTTCACTATGCCACTCAATTAAAAAAAGAAAAGCTCAGTGAGAAAAATTGTTTATGGACTAAATTTTAACATTTGGGCTAAGGTTATGATCTTGAGGTCTCACACATTGCATGATGTAGTTTAGTGGGAAATTATCATTGAGGAGGAGATCTTAAATAGTGGACCAAGTAAGCTGCCAAAACTCGCAAGGTGCAGAGTGTGAAATGGAACATTATAAGTAACAAATAATTTTATAGGGATTAGTGCATAGGCATTAAAATTGGTTAGAAAAAACTGAAGAACACCATATATGCATCCAACTCAACATTCACACATGGAATCTCATAAGACTCATTAGCCACTCCAATACCACCCTATGCAGCAACACCATGCCATGCCACCACAACACTTATCACAATAATTTGGCTCTTACTAGTAGGGATCCAAACCAACTCCCAATTCATTTGGTAGTAGCAGCCAAACTCCTAAGAGGGGGTGTTGGACTTGCATAGGCCCACATTACGAGAAGGATTTCCTTAAAATATGGGTAATACCAACTCAACCACAACATTAGCCATAATAGGAGATATTGGGAAAGCTCATTGCATACATGCGACGATGGGAAATCGCCAAGATGAACACCAGTCCAAAGTGTTAAAGACGTTAGACAATATACATGGTATGAGTTTTTTCATTTTAATATATCCAGGAGCTACTGATTCTTTTATTTCTCTAAAAGTATTATCAAAAATTAAACATGAAACTATTGCACGACGTGATTTTGGGCATGTACATATGGCATGTGGTATGAAAAGAAATTTAGGAAGAATGGTAAGGACTTGTGAGGTGGATTTGGGAGTATATACAACCAAGGTGTCCTTGTATTCTAAAATTTTAGGATCCTATGATGTAGGCATAGGAAAGGATTGGTTGGAATGGCATGAGGCAATTCTAGAATGGAAGGACAAGATACTGCATTTCATAGATGATGACAAGCAAGAAAATTCCTTGAGCTAAATGAACCGAGGGGTGTTCCTAAGGTTCATATAATTAATGCAATTGATGAAATATAGATGAAGGGGATGTCAAAATGTTCACATTTGCAACTCTAAATATTAAAAGCAACACTAAAAATCTTAATAATCATTCTTGCTAAATTTAAGGATGTATTTCCTGAAGAATTTCCAGGGATACCCCAAAAAAGGGAAATTGATTTCACCATTGATGAAGCCAATTTCAAAGGAACCATATCACATGTCAACTCCATAAGTAAAAGAGTTGCAAATCAAATTAAAGGCATAATGGACTTGGGTTTAATACAGACCAACATATCCCCATGGGAAGCCCTAATAATTTTTGTTAATAAAAATGATGGGTCTTGGTGATTGTGTATTACCTATCACCAATTGAACAAGGTGATGATAAAAAACTGATATCCTCTACTAAGGTTAGATGAGTTATTCGACAAGTTGAGGGGAGAAACTATGTTTTCAAAGATATATATGAGATTAGGATATCATCAGTTGAGGATTAAGACAAAATTTGGGAATTATGAATTTTTGGTATTACCCTTTGGTTTGACAAATTCCCCAGGTGTTTTCATGAGTTTGATCAATGGAATATTCAAGTAATAACTTGCCAAGTTTGTACAAGTATTTATTGATGATATTTTGATATAATCAAAGACCCTAAGGGAGCATGATGAACACTTGAGGCTAGTCTTACAGTATCTTAGAGAGATCCAACTGTATGAAAAGTTGTCAAAGAATTCCTTTTATCAATCCAAGATCCATTATCTTGGGAACATCATTTATGGTGATGGTATTGCAGTAGACCCATCAAAGATCAAGGCCATCATCGAATAGTTGGTACCAACCAATTTTCATGAAATAGATAGTTTCATGGGCATGGTTGTGTATTATCACATATTTGTCAAGGGATTTCAAATATAGAAAACCCCATTACCAAAATCCAAAGAAATAACAAGAATTTCATTTGGACTTGAAAATGCGAAGAGGCATTCCAAAGGTTAAAAGTATTTCTAAAAATTTCACCAATTCTGAAAGTACCATATATGGAGCAAGAATTTTTGGTTTGCATTGATGTATCTAAGGAAGGACTTGGTTGTGTATTAATGCAAAAAAAGCAGTAATAACATACTCGTCAATAAAACTTAGAACCTATGAAGTGAACTATGCAACACATCATCTAGAAATGGAAACTATTGTATACACCCTAAAGATTTGGAGACACTGCCTACTAGGAAGGAAGTTTGAGCTGATGATTGATCATTGTGGGATAGAACACATATTCACCCAAGACCATTTAAATGTATGATAGAGAATGTTGTCAAAAGTAATAAGTGAATATGATTTTAATATTACTTACATAAATAGAACAATAAATATGATGGAAAATTATTTAAGTAGGTGACCTCGAATATTTTTTATGATTCCCCTAAAGACAAACTTGAGGGATAAATAGCTCAATTTACAAATTGAGGACACCTGGTACAAGGAGGTTAGCAAGAGTTTTAGGGAGGATGAAATGATGGTCCCAAAGTATGAAGGATGCTCCCTAGATAGTGATTGACTACTATGATTCCATGGGAGAATATATGTGCCATCAAATGAAGGTATATGCCAACTAATCTTGATAAAATCAAATCGATCAGTATACATGGAACACCTCAGTAGCAAGATGATGAGTGCGGACCTGAAATCACTATTCTTTTGGAAGGAGATGAAGAACAAAATTGTAAAATTTGTAGCAAAATGTTTAGTGTCAACGAGTAAAAGAGGAGCACAAAAATCTAGCGAGATTATTAAAACACCATGTGATACCAGATTTTAAATGGGAAGTTATATCAATGGATTTGATCATGGGACTACCAAGGGCCACAAGAAGAGATAATTTCATATTTGTAGTGGTGGACACGATGACCAAGAGCAACCATTTTACCTTAGTTAAGACTCCATATGAGGCACTAGAGATAGCCATATTTTTTATTGATGAGGTTGTGGGATTACGTGGAGTGGCAAGGAAGATCATATTGGATAGGGGAGAAATGTTTATAGGAAATTTATGGACCAATTTCAAGAATCCTTCAGAACCCAGTTGAACTTCAACACTACTTATCACCTTGAGACAAATGGTCAAATAGAGAGGACTAATCAAATCCTCAAGGACATGATATGAATGGATGTGATGAACCAACAAAAACGATGGGAGACTTTTTTACCACTAGTGGAATATTCTTACAACAATAATTATCAGAGTTCCATCAAGATTGCCCCATTTGAGTTATTGTATGGGAGGCCTTACAAAACACATCTCAGTTGGGATTGATTAGAGGATCGAGTGTTAATAGGAATAGAAGTAGTACAAGAGATGGAGGAATACATGACCATGATTAAGGGGAGGCTTAAAGAAGTGCAAGATCAATATAGGAACTATGTTGATGCTCACTGAAGGAATCAAAGTTATGAAGTGGGTGATAGGGTGTTTATGAGAATAAGGCCCCAAAAGAGCTCCATAATATTTGGAAAGGGAGAAAAATTGTTGCCATGGTTCATGGGACCTTTTGAAATCATAGAAAGGAAAGGTCTAGTGGCATATAGGCTTTATTTACCTTCATTACTAGCATGTATGCCTAATGTGTTCCATGTGTTTGTATTACATCACTATATTTCAGATCATTCACATTTATTGAATTGGGTTATTCGCAAGTCTCGGATGAGGGCACAGTGGTGGTTGAACCAATTCACGTATGGGACAAGCAAAATCTACGAATTATATGATGATTGATGGATGATGTTAAGGTCCAGTGGGATAGTTGTAGTCCTAGTTCTTCCATTATGGAGTAAGACAAGGAGATATATCATTATTTTCCTTTTATGTTAAGAGGACATCAAGATGAAGTCCATCGTTAAAGAGTGGGTGTATGTAGTACTTGATCTATTTGAATAATGGTGATATGACATTAACCTTGATACATTATTTTTTGAGTACCTTAGGTGGAGGTTCTAGATATTTGACTCTTACTATGGTTTGATGTGATAATAATTATTTTTCCAGTTTGTTGTTATGATGATAACAATTTTGATGTAGATGTTTTATAACTATGTCTAATCATGTGATGGATTCATTATGTGTCTGTTTACATTAGTTCTTTCTCATAATTATGAATATGTTGATGGTTGTGTCATGATGTTGATTTAGCATACAAATTATATTGATGACTAATATTATGAATAAAGTATTAGTGATAATTATTGAGTGTGGTAGAATATTTCCCCAATGAAATTGCACGTGATGAGTCAACAATACGTGGTTTGGTTTGAATTAGTTAATTGACCCTAATATTAAATTATCCTTGAGGACCTTAGGTGGAGGATCCAAATATTTGACTCTTACTATGGGTGGATGTGATAATAATTGTTTTTCCAGTTTATCATTATGATGATAATAATTGTGATGTACATGTTTTTATCAATATGTCTAATCATGTGATGGATTCATTATGTGTCTGTTTACATTAGTTATTGCTCACATTTACAAAGATGTTGACGGTTATGTCATGATAATGATTTAGCATAAACATTATATTCATGACTAATATTATGAATCAAGTATTATTGATCATTATTGAGTGTGGTAGAAGACTACCTAGATGCACTTTCCATGTGATGAGTCGGAAACCTCTAGTTTGGTTTGAATTAGTTGATTGACCCTGATATGATTTTATGCTTGATACATTATTATTTGAGTACCTTTGGTATAGGATCGAGATATTTGACTCTTACTATGGGTGGATGTGATAATAATTGTTTTTTCAATTTATTGTTGTGATGATAATGATTGTGATGTACGTGTTTTATGACTATGTATGATCATGTAATGTATTCTTTATGTGTTTTTTTACATTAGTTATTGCTCATAGTTACGAAGATGTTGATGTTTATGTCATGATGATCATTTAGCATACATATTATATTGATGATTAATATTATGAACCAATTATTACTAATAATTATTAAGTGTGGTAGGGAACTACCCAGATGCACTTACACATTATGAGTCAGAAACCTCTTTTTTGGTTTGAATTACATACTATTATCTCCAAATTTTTTAAATTTCAAATTAAAATCATAAGATGTATTCTAATGCCATGTTAGAGTTTGTAGGCACAAATTAGTTTCTTAGTTGAATGATTCGCACATGAGTGATGGGGCTCTACAGATACATAGAAATTCATGGGAGGGATGGGACATCCCTAATCTCACCCGCTAGCACTCTTGTCATGACTTAGGGTGGAAGGTGTTGGGATACCTTCACCTTGAAGATCACAATGTCATGAGGGAGACCCCTAGATTGGGTCACTCATGAAGATTTTATTGGGGGTGTTCATCAAGGTAGATCCATTGACCCCCAATACCATTAGTCTCACTATATAGGGTGATAGAGAAGAGGATAGAGTATTTATGATTTCACCTAGTTTCCCGTCGTAGTCACTGGAAGCACGAAGGGAAAGTTGTGTGGCACCCTTGGAACTTAGAGGGGAAGTTTGTGAAGGGAACAACTAACTTGGCATCCTTGGAATCAAGAAGAAAATTACTGGTTTGGCACCATTGGAACTTTAAAGGGAAGTTCTTGAACGACATGAACGAGTTGGAAATTCACATTATGAAGGTAATCGTACTAATTCACATAATGAAGTAACTGATATTTTAGAACAAAGTAAACTAAATCAAGAGTAAACCTTGGGGTAAAAGGAGAATAGGAAGAAATAAAAGATTGGACCAATAAAGAACTTTATTCTTCCCACATTTGGAAAATATTACATAGAGAATGTGCATATAAAGTAACTCCAAAGTAAATAAGATTTTAATTAAAAAAGGAGAAAAAGGGGCATAGAGTTAATTAGGAACATTAATCCTAGAATAATCTAGCCTCATTGATAAAAGAGGGTGGATAATGAAAATAAATAATAATAAATTAAATTGGAGAAAATGTAGAGAACCTGCATGTGGCAAGATCCAACACAAGGATCTCCAACTAAGAGTCAAATTAGGTTAAACTAGGATGTAGTTGGGGGAGCACACCAATTAACTTCAATATTGAACAAAAATTAATGAGTAGAAAAGGGGGATCAAGAGACAACTAGGAGAAGAAATAGGGACTCATGTTGAGGTGATGAAGAATATTATTTTTTAATAGGAATTTATGTAAATAATTTAGGTTATCCTTGGTGAGAGGGTGACATATTGGAGGGTGAATAATCAAACTTTTAAAATTAATAAAACTATATATTTTTGCATGAAGTGCAAAGTTTCATCTATGAAGCTTATTATAAAAGAAATATAAATATATGGGTGAGGGGACTATGTTGGCCTATTTTTGGGTGGATGAGATAATGCTATTGTGGGTGACTACAAAATTATATTGAGTTTGGTGAGGTGGATGCCATTAGAGAGGGGAATCTTGAGACAAGAGTGATCTCCTCCATCATCTAACATTATTCCTCTAATTTATAGTGCCATTGAAACTCAAGGGTTCATGGGGAAGAAGAGTACCCAAGGATTAGTTTGGGAGTTCAACTAGTGAGTCATCAATGTTTGACTGGGATACATCATCCTCCATATGGGACAAAAACACCAACAAGGGAGCGCAAGCAGTGGTAAGGCCAAGATCCTATCTCCACTCATTGGTGAATGGTACCTATCGTATTCATGATGTTTTATTACATGATTCTGTTGTATGTATAGTTACCAGAATGTAAAAGCAAATGATATCAAGGTTGAATTGTAAATTTGTGGGATATTGACATATATACCTTGAAATTTATGTGTCTCCAATGTTGATTATTTTTTAATTATATGTGACTTTCATAATGGATGTGGTAGGCCAATTCTTAGTTTTAAATGAAAATATTTAGTTTCTTATGATTGTATTCAAGGCTTAACTATGTTATTGGTGAGTTTAAAAAAAAATGGCTTCATAGGGTGAGTCCCTACACTTATTCAAACCAAACTAGAGGCTGTTGACTCATCACGTGCAAGAGCATCTAGGTAGTCCCCTTCCACACTAAATAATTACAAATAATACTTGATTCATAATATTATTCATCAATATAATTTATATATTAAATCATTATCATGACAGAACCATACAAATATTTGTAACTGTGAGTAATAGAAAATGTAAACAGACACATAATGAATCGATCACATGATTAGACAATCATAAAAAATTCATGTCACAATTATTATCATCATAGAAAAGAACTCCAAACACCATTATTATCACATCCACTCATAGAAAGATTCAAATATTTGGATCCTCCACCTAATTTCCTCAAACAATAATGTATCAAGGATAATGTCATATCAAGGTCAGTAAACTAGAGTGGGCACTACAAATTTCATTATTAATGTCCCTAATAATATTTAAGTAAACAGATTAATATTAAATACATAACAATATTAACAATATTTTGACGGTGTTGGACCCACCAACATTCAGGGGATCCCCCCGATATGAAGTCCCAACTAGACCTTGAACCGTTTGGAGTAGGAGTCCCAACAGTGGGTGGTAATGTTATGCATTGAATGTGAAAACACGCAGAGTAAAGTGCAGTAACTTTGGTGAGAGAAATTGTGTGACCCTATAGAAATTCAACTGTGATGCATGAAAGTTCCAACACATAAAGGGAAAAGAGAGTGAGCCCCTTAGAAGCTTGTAATAATACACATCTTAAAAGGAACATATGAGCATAATGACATCATGAGCTAACATGCAGAATATTCCACAAGTTAAGGTGATGAATTAATACAACAACGCACATTCAACAAGATTCAAACAAATGAAGACAAAATAGTTCATAATCAGAAGCGTAAGTTAAATAACATATATTGCAAATACAACAAGAATAATGCTACTATATTCACAACATATGAATGAAATTGTGTCGGCTCTGATTTTTATTAAAAGTGAAATTCCAATCGTACATACACCATTGACAAAACACTAGCCCTAATAGTGGAACATTAAAGTCAAGAACACCTAATCCTCCAAAGAAGTATACTCGCTCTATGCCATAGAGAAGCCAAGGAAACTCCCAAGCTCTTCCTACGCTTAAGCCTAGCCAAAAGCTTGGATCCCAAAAATCCTTTTACATGAGTTATGAGGTTCTATTTATAACAAGGGGGTGGATGACCTTTCAAATCCCCTTTGTGACCTTTAGACTACCCTCATGACTCTTCAAATTATTTCATATGACTCATCACATTACATCATGACTCTTCATATTCCAACATCGAGACTTTGAATTTCACTTACAAAATAATTACAGATAATATTACCATTTACAATTGTACCATATAAGAAAAAATAGGGTAGAGACAAATTGAGATCCTAATAAGAAAAAACACTATGATGCTTGAGTTTGGGAGAACTCTAACTCAAGAACTTCCACTTTATGCTTTGTGGTAACATATTGGAGTGAAGCTTGGTACTGTGCGATGACATCCCCAAATTGCATGATGGTGTATGGACGAAAACAGACTCTAGCCTCCATGGCATCTGAGTACAATGACTTGGAACCAGTTTCAACTTCCTTCTGAAGCATGAGAAACATTCTTCTAACTTAGACAGAACCATTGATGTAGTCCTGCATGTTCTATCTATTCAAATCCAAATATTCCTTGGTGGCAATGTGTCTTTGCTACTCCAAGTACTCTTCGATCTCCTACCAGACCTAGTTCCTGGGTTTTGCTTTGGTGAGTGAGCCAACTAATGGGATCTTGTGAATGAGTCATACATATGAGGCATGAATGTTACCAATAAATGAGACGAGCTACTTTTTGTTCTAAATCAACATTCAAACTCTCACTTTCTCTAGCTCTACCTGTGGCTTCATTTTATTCCCCAAGTCAAGTGGTGCTCCTTTGTATCACATTGTTCATTCTTGCACATACGTAATAACAGCTTGTACGTTCCTTAGAGTTTTAACAAAATATTTGCTCTATTGTTGTAGGCCATGAAAACAAACAATTTCTTTATGTATGGTCACAAAAGCCTCCTAGAGGTTCCATATGGTCTCTCCAATTGTTGATACTTCAGAAAGTATCGTTGCTCTCATTTCCTCCAAGTAGAACTGTGCGAAGACTGTGTTATGTGCTATTGCACGAAGCTGATCTATCTCTTGTCGGGTTTGTGCCAATTTCTTATTCTCGCCCATCAAATACTGAGTTCTTTATCTTGTTGTACATGCAAATGCCAATTTGGCTTCGGAAATGGCATTTGGATTCTTGTTAGTGTCCACCATTATCACCCTCTCTCTAGTGCATGCATGTGATGCATGATCATCCGAAAAATACTTTCCCTGTGCTTGTACAATTCTCTTATAGAATTCATCATAAGACAGACTATACAAGTCCATTACTGGATCATCATCAAGAGGAACAACATCCCCTTCTTAGTTTGGATGTAACTCTGTTGCTAGAGGTGGTGGATACTAAACGGTGACCTGTGGAGCACTCAGCATCAGCTCAACATCCTCATTTTGCGGCTCCAATTCCAACTCCATATCTGCATCTCTAATCAAGTCTTCAATTTGTTGAGCAAGCTATCGATCCTGCATCTATCCACCCTCCTCCTTTGATGCTAGCTAGTTCTACTTTTTCTCTTCAACCTGTATTGGAATTGTTTCTTCTAATATGGTGCCTTTCCTTTCTTCTTCTTCTTACTTCTACTTCTCTTCTTGTTATTTCCTCTTGAGCTCCCATTCTTCCTTTAGTTCTTGTTATTCTTGCTTCAATCTCAGTTCTTCTTCCTGCAAGCTCTGATTTTCTCTCTTCCTTTGATATTCTCTCTATATCCTCTACTTCCTCTTCACTTATGTTGTTAAAGTTTCTTTCATAAGGATTGGATCGTATTTCATCTTGCAGCTTTGTTCTACCCCTAAACTATCAAAAAAAAATCTTTTTCCCTTATCTTGTACAGGTTTTTTTCCTTCTACTGGTCTCTAGATCTGCATCAAGGCTCTTTGTTGAAAGAGCTTCATTAACTTGCTTCCATGTTAGCGTTGACTCCTTTTCTCTAAACAATTGAGTTTCCACATATACTAGCGTTTGCTCAACTGCTTCCCCATTACTACTTTTAGTGGTATCTTTTTAGGTATCTCTCTTTGGTTCCATGGTAACAATGTTTGTTGGAGAGAAGTGCTTCACAAGTGTGGTACCGATGGGACAAAAAGATACTCATGGCAATAAAACATTAGCCTTTGCAAATCTAACTTCATAACATGATCAAGCAAAAAACCGACCAACTAATGAAAGGGATTATGTAGTTTTCATCAACAAGAAAGGAATACTGACTATGGGAAATATGCATTGTGTAGTCCTAGTAGCCAAGGATGCATCCTAAGGCTTGAGGCTACGCAGTGCACAGTTTAGCCTGAGCAAGGACTGGGAGACACTGCGCATTGCGCAGTCTCAGTGGTGAAGGTAGCTAGTTCAGCCCTGGAACTACAAAATGCGTAGTTGGGCCAGCTTGTACTGCACACTGCACAGTTTCAGATGCTTAGCTCTTGGCTTGAGCCTTAGGATTGCGCAGTTCTCAACTGGGCAAGGTAAAATATTTCGAAGGAAAGTACAGATTTGCCTAGTGAAAGTGTGGAAAATGAGAAAAACTAAGTGACGTTGTGACCTTGGATGCATATTTGAATAACTGTGAATGAATAAATGTAGATCAAGCGTATAAATTGAACAAACAGAAGGAAAATCAAGTATGTGAGGAGAGTCATCGCAACAGTGACCATTGGTGCAAAAATAAGAAAACCAATGTGACACTTGTGAAAGGAAAATGACAACTTAGAAAAAGACTTCTACAAGCTAAAATAAGTTGAAATTCCATATACTATGAAGAGAAATAATAAAAACAACACTCACACAAGAAAATTGAAAAAAGGCGATAAAAAAAGCGGTAAAAGATGATAAAGCGAAACTCACCAGAAAAATTTACGACAATCGCATCGAAGATTCCTTGAGCTCCTCGGGAATTCTATAGCTCTAATATCTAATGTGTAAATGAGTTCTAGGGGTGTCAATTAAATGGATTTGAGCGAATTAGGGTTTATGACATGTATGCCTAAAATCAAGGAAAAAGTAACGCTTGGAAAAAGTTTCTAAAAATAGCAAGTGTGCCTCCTTCAGGATACTAATAATGGATCCCTATTTTTTCGGGATTATTTTTGCTGTTTAGCTTTTTTTCTTTTCCAGAGAAGCTTTTCATGCGCACTTCCAAGAAATATTGCACAATTTTGGGAACTGGGCAACTTTCTGGCTCATTGCACTGCCTTGTTTCTTAGCTCACTAAGGGGTTGAACAATTTTTGGATTCAGTGTTCGGATGCCTTCCATGAATGTGTAGTTTATGAGCTTAGGGATAATGACTACTAGTCTAAACTATGCAATTCCAATCATTAATGTTGCTTGCCCTCAAGGATTGTGTAGTTTATGGAGGCAAGCCCAAAACTATTGTAAGATCAAGTCGGGATATTAGCTTGTGGCTTAGAAAGATCAGGTAAGTGTGGAAACAAGAAAACACAAGCACAAATGAAAAGGATAAGTCTCAATGGAAGCATGAATACCTGTACAAGTGAAACATAATCACTTGTGGATAGGAAGGAAGGCTCCAAAATAAAAGCATAGGAAACAATTTTGAGGGTGCTTGTAGCCACTACAACAATCGCAGCACACTGCTAGAATTCCAGCTCTCTGTATAGATCTTGTCTCGTGAAAAACAAGTCTAAATCTTTTGGAAGTATTGTTCATTTCATTGATTGTCACAGCTTCGTCACTTAACTTGAGTTAAATATATAGTCCCTACCATTCTCTTCATCGACAAAACCCATACCAAACCAAGTCAGATTGAGTTATTTCGATTGGGGATGAGGAGTATACAAATGGACAATTAAAAGAAAATGTCAGAGTCTTAGTTTTGATCTTCAGTGTTTCTCTACTACCAGCAGGCCTAGAGAGTACCCCGATGGTGTCACTTCAGGAACACAAACATTTATCTGCTTCCAGTGAGCCTGGACAGCACCCTGGTGGATTTGTTGCTTCACCTCTCTACGCAGGAAACCTTTCACTTCTTTCACCCATTATTTCATTTTTTCCTCTTTTTTTCATTTTTATTTATTCAAAGAATTGTGCATAGGCAATTATTTATTTCATGGGGGTGGAAGAGGGATCCTAAATTATTGAGGGAAGAAGAGGTTATCCCTTCAGAGAAGGATATTTATATACACCTTAGACATACTTGTTAAGGTTTTCATCCCCTACTTACTCTACTCAACTTAGTTGACAAAGATTAACCAAAATATAAAATCGATTAGAGTAGGCAGTACTAGTTAAAAGTGAAAGCAATGTGATTTCACTGTGACTTTCTCCAAAAGGAACATATTTTCCATCAGAGTATGATTGACTAAAAGAATGCAAGATTCATGCAAAGAGAGGGAATAGAAAGAAAACCAAGCATTGATAGCAGTACAAATTTCTCTTGGACTTCACCCTGCTTGTCTGAGAAGCCAAACACAATCTCATGCGGAAACTATCCGATAACTGAAAAGAAAGCAAACAAAAGGAAATAAGTGGAGGGAAAAGAAAATTAAAGAAAATCAATTCAAAGAAAGAAAAAACTAAGAAAAGAAATATTAATCTTACTCCTAGCCTAATCAGAACATAGGCCAGTCTCATCTGAAATGATACTTCCAATGCAGCCGCCGATGCATTGGCTAGCCCATATGCGTGATGGAATGCATGACAAGAAAGATATACAAGCATAAAAATAAACAAAATAGATAGGACAATGCAAACCAAAACATTTGAAGTTTGGAAGTACACGCAGAAAAGTAAGAATGAAACGCACATGGAAGACATTATGCGAGTGCATTGTGGTATTTGGACACACTACAACCTGAAGACATGCAAGAAAAAAATTTTGAACCACAGAAACAAGTGAACATAAAGAAATAATTTTGTTTCACAACTGTGCTCACCACGTACAAATCCTCCAAAGACTGAGTGATAGGACCGTGTCATACAAATGAAGGATGCGAAAATTGTAAAACATATTAATCTTTAATGTGTGGGAAAGAGTTATGAGGAGCCTGGAAAAATTCAACAAATTTTTTATTGGAAGTGGAACTGACCTCATGAATACGAGAACCTGACTTAACCATCATTCTAGTTGAAATGCCTCGAAAACATAGGGAATTTCATATTCACCAAAATATGGATCATCGAAGACCGGTGGCTTAGAAAGATCGACATTGGAAAAATTAGAATCTCAATCAAATGAATCAACGAAATGATCATGACAACCATGATCAGAAAGTTAAAGATTACAAATAGAGGCATCCTCAAGATTTGACGAATCATAAAGAGGGGATGATGGAAAACAATAAATTTCACCCTCTATATTTATAGAAAGATAAGATGAGAGATTGGAAAGATTAGGAAAAATAGATTTGTCCTCTCCACATTTGGATAAAAAATGACATTACACGTGTCCTGAGAATGATCGGAAACTAATTCTTCATAAGATTTAACAAGGATGAAAAGATCATGTAATATGTCAGGATAATGAGGGAGAGGTGTAGAAGGAGAAGAATAGTCCTTCATCATAGATTATTGTTTAGCTATGGACTCCCACACATAATCATCGTAAATTATATCACAATTTGGTTGCTCAACACTAAATCCATCCAAAAATTGGTCCTCATGAAAATAAAAAGAATGATTCAAAATAGATGAACACAACAACTTACAATCCAGAGGATCAAAGAAACCAAAGGATGGAGGACAAGGAGATAACACTTCATCGTAACCATAAGATTCACAGTCTGAACCTGTACTAAAATTCTGAATATGTGGGGTGGGAGAAGATCGTGGTATATCAATGGATGAATTCTCAAATTCTCCCACCTCAACCTACAAAAATGAAGTTTTTTTATGAGAAGGGGACGGAGGGTCACTTGGAACAGCAACCTCATCCATCATTAATTTAGAATCCCTAATACCGAGGTATTTTGGGAGAGGTTCGAAGGGTTCAAGCTCATGTGGATTTTCTGAAATGTGAGAAAGATATAGGAATTTGTCAACCAAGAAATACCAATCAACATCATCTTATGGAAATTTAAAGAAAAAAGGAATGAAACGATCGTGAAAATCTTGAACAAATTCATCAGGTGCTTTTTTCAAATTTAAAATTTTCTTGCACAAAGCCTTATGATCATACATATCAAAAGCATGACACAATTTTATGAAGATATGTTCGAAAGAGTGTATGGAGGCTTCAGGAAATGTGTTACACCATTCTCATATGCACCCTTCAAACGTGAGAATGAGCGACCTACAAGAAACATCCTCACATCGGATATTATGATTCGTGTAGAAATCAATAAAATGGGTAGCATGCTCAAATAAGTTTGTTTCACTCTCACCATTGAATTTCAATTTTGACAAGTCATCAATAACTCTCGTTGACACTTTCAGATTTTTGTATCTAGAAAAACATGTCAGGGTTATGATTTGGGGAGTATTCATTAAATGAGTACAAAAATTCAAAAAAAAAACTTGAAGGGCTCAACTTGTCATCTAGCCCTCCTTCTGGCGCCAAAAATGTTGATGGTGTTGGACCTGTCAACATTCAGGGGATAACCCTAATATGAAGTCCCAACTAGACCTCACACCATTTAGAGTAGGAGTCCCAACTGTGGGTGGTAATGTTATGCATTGACTACGAAAACACATATAGTGAAGTATAGTAACTTTGGTGAGAGCAAGTGTGTGACCCTGCGGAAAGTCAAGTGTGCTGCATGAAGGTTCCAACACACAAAGGGAAAAAAAAAGTGAGCCCCTTAGAAGGTTGTAATAGTATGTAGATTAAAATGAACAGATGAGCATAATGACATCATGAGCTAACATGTCGAATAGTCCACAAGTCAAGGTGACGAATTAATACAACAACACGCATTCAACAAGATTCATACAAATGAAAACTAAATAGTTCATTATTATAGGTGTAACTTAAATAACATACGTTTCAAATACAACAAGGATAGTCCTACTATATTCACACCATATGCATGAAATCATGCGAGCTCTGAGTTTTATCAAAAGTGAAGGTTCCAATGATACATACACCATGGATGAACCACTAGCCCCAATAGTGGAACATCAAAGTCAAAAACACCTGCTTCTCCAAAGAAGTATACTCACTCTACACTACAAAGAAGCCAAGGCTCTCACAAAACTCCCAAGCTCTTCCTAAGCCTAAGCCTAGCCAAAATCTTTGCTCCCAAAAAGTCCTTTACATGAGTTATGAAGTTATATTTATAACAAAGGGGTGGATGACCTTTAAAATCTCCTTTGTGACCTTTGGACTACCCTCATGATTCTTCAACTTATTTCAAATGACTCATCACATTACATCATGACTCTTCATATTCCAATATCGAGACATGGAATTTCATATACAAAATAATTAAAAATAATATTACAATTTACACTTGTACCCGTATAAGACAAAATCGGGTAGAGACAACTTGACAGCCTAACAAGACAAAACACTATGATGCTTGAGTTTGGGAGAACTCTAGCTCAACAAATTCCACTTGATTCTTCGTGGTAACATATTGGTACAAAGCTTGGTATTATGCGATGACATCCCCAAACTGCGTGATGGTGTTTGGCTAGAAGCTGACTCTAGCCTCCATGGCATCTGGGTACAATGACCTAAAACCCATTTCAACTTCCTTTTGAAGCATGACCAACATTTTCATAACTTGGGCAGAACACATATGTAGCTTTTCATGTTCCATCTGTTCAGATCCAAATCTTCCTTGGAGGAAATCTGTCTCAACTGCTCCAAGTACTCTTCGATCTCCTACCGGACCTGGTTCCTGGGTTTGGATTTGTTGAGTGATCCAAATGATGGGATCTTGTGTACTTTCACCAAGACATCCAAACTACTATATAACCATACATACGAGGCCTAAATGTTGCCAAGAAATGAGACAAGTTGCTTGTTGTTCTGAATCAACATTCAAACTCTAGCTTTCTCCAACTCTTCTTGTGGCTTCATTTTCTTCCCCAAGTCAAGTGATGCCCCTTTGTATCACATTATCCATTATTACACATAGGTAATAGTAGCTTGTACATTCCTGAGAGTGTTAACAAACTCTTTTCTCTTCTACTTTAGGCCATGCAAATAGACAACTGCTTTATGTATAGTCACAAACTCCTCTAAGAGGTTTTGCATGGTCTCTCCAAGTGTTGATACTTCACCAATTATCATTGGTCTCATTTCCTCCAAGTAGACCTGTGCGAAGACTGTGTTCTATGCTACTATGTAGAGTTGTTCTATCTCTTGTTAGGCAACCTATAAGTTTTGTGCAATTACTTATTCTCAATTGTCAAATCCTAAGTGTTTGAGCTTTCTACGCCTACAAAGGCCAAGTTGGCTTCAACAATTGCACTTGGATTCTTGTTGTTGTCTACCACTTTCACCCTCTCTCTAGTGCATGTGGGTGATGCATGATCATGCAAAAAATGCTTTCTCCGTTCTTGTAAAATTCTCATATAAAATTCATCATATGACAGATAGTACAATTCCATTACTGGACCATTGTCAAGAGGAACAACATGTCCTTCTTCGCTTAGAGTTATATTTACTATTGGAGGTGGTGAATATTGAATGATGATCTGTGGTGCACTTGACATTAGGTCAAAATCCTCATTATGTGGCTCCAATTCCAACTCCATATCTGCAACTTTAATCCTTCAATATGTTGAGCAAGCTCTTGATCCTACATCTGTTCACCCCCCTCCTCTGCTGCTGGTTGTTTTTGTTTTTTATCTTCAACCTATATTGGCATTGTTTCTTATGCTATGGTGCCTTGCCTTTCTTTTTCTTCCTACTTTTGCTTCTCTAGGCTTATTCTTTTCTCCCCAGCTACCATTCTTCCTTTAGTTCTCGTTATGCTTGCTTCAATATTAGTTCTTCTTCCTATAATCTCTCTTTTTCTCTCTTCCTCTGCTCTACTCTCTGTATCCTCTACTTCCTCTTCGCTTCTACTACTAAATCTGCTTTTATAAGGATTGGATCGGCTTTCATCTTGCATCTTTGTTCTCCCCCTGAACTATCAAAAACTTTCTCTTTCCCTTATCCTATATGGGGTTGTTTCCCTTTGTTGGTCTCTAGATCTACCTCAAGGATCTTAGTTGAAAGAGCTTCATTAAATTGTTGCCATGTTAGTATTGACGCATTTTCTATAAACAGTTGAGTGTCTGCATATAGTGGAAAGTCCACTAGAATTTGTTCAACTGCTTCCCTAGTACTGTTTTTAGTGGTCTCTTTTGAAGCAGCTCTCTTTGGTTTCATGGTAATAATGACCACTGGAGAGAAGTGATTCACAAGTGTGGTACCTGTGGGATAAAACGACACTCATGGGAAGAAAACATTACCCTTTTTCAAATCTAACTTTACAACATGATCAAGCAATAAACCAAGAAACTAATGAGAGGGATTGCATAATTTTCATCAAAAATCAAGGGAGACTGACTATGTGAAATGTGCATTGTGTAGTCCCTGTATCCAAGAGTGCAACCTAAGGCTTCGAAATTCATAGTGCGTAGTTCATTCAAGGCAAAGACTAGGAGAGACTGCACATTGTGTAGTCTCAGTGGCCAAGGTAGCAGGCTGAGTCTTGGAACTTTGAAATGTGCAATTGGGCCAACCTTTACTACACATTGCATAGTTCTAGAGGCCAAGCTCTCGGCTTGAGCCTTAGGATTGCATAGTGCTTAACTGGGAAAGGCCAAATCGTGCCAAGGAAAGTACAGATATGCCCAATGGAAGTGTGGAAAATGAGAAGAACTAAATAATGATGTGAGCTTGCATGCAGATATGTTTAAGTGTGAATGAATAATGTAGATCAAATGCAAAAATTAAACAAACAGAAGGAAAATCAAGTATGTGAGGAGATTCACTGCAATGGCAACCATCGATGCAAAAACAAGAAAACCAATGCGACACTTGTGAAAGGAAAATGAAATTTAGAACAACACTTCTACAATCTAAAATAAGTTGAAATGACAACAAATATGAAGAGAAATAAGCAAAACAACACTCACACAAGAGAAATGACAAAAAGCAACAAAAAAGCGGCAAAAGACGATAAAAGAGAAACTCACCCAGAAAAATGACGACAACCACACTAAAGGTTCCTTGATCTCCTTGGGAATGCCAGAGCTCCAAGATCTAATGTGAAAAAATATTCTCTAGAGGAATCAATTAAATATATTTGAGCAAATTAGGGTTTATGACGAGCATGCCTAAGATCAAGGAAAAAGTGACACTTGGAAAAAGTTTCTAAAAATAACGAGTGTGCCTCCTTCGGGATACTAATAATGGATCCCTATTTTTTAGGGATGATTTTTTATTTTTTATTTTTTGGGGAAACTTTTTGTGCACACTTCCAGGAAAGGTTATGCAATTCTGGGAATTGGGCAACTTTATGGCTTAGTGCACTGCATAGTTTCTGAGCTTAGTGAGGGATTGTGTAGTTTTTGGGCTCAGTACTGGGTTTACTTCCATGACTGAACATTTTCTAAGCTCAAGGATGACTGCCAATCTAAACTGCGCAATTCCAATCATCAAGGCTACTTTCCCTCAAGGGTTGCATAGTTTTTGGAGGCAAGCCCAGAACTATTGTAAGACAAAGTTGGGAGATTATCTTGTGACTTAGAAAGATCAGATAAGTGTGGAAACAAGCAAATACTAGCACAAATGAAAAGGATAAGTCTCAATTGAAGCATGAATACCTAAATCAATGCAAGGTAAGCTCTTTTGGATAGGAAGGAAGGCTCCAAAATCAAAGCATAGGAAAAATTTTGGAGGGTGGTTATAGCCTCTACAACACAATAATTAATAATAATAATAATAATAATAATGATGATGTTAATATTAATATAATATATTATTAATAATAAAACTAATATAAATAATATTAAAATATAACATTAACATTAATATTAATTCTAATATTAACAGTAACATCATTAATAACATTAAGAATATTAGGTCAATTAGGGTTATTCCTGGTGGTTGGGAAGAATGTTTATTATCATGCCCACCAAGGTTAATGTTATAATATTGTTGCCTATTAATACATTCTTGTATCGACCCTTACTTTATCCCTTGGGTTGAAAGAGAGGATGTTTTTCCTTGAAAAAATCATTAGCAATATTATATTATTAACAACAACATATCAAATATAACATAAATACATGATTAGTATGATTAATATAATAATAATATTATATCATAAATTATTATCTTATTATAATATTATAATGTTATTACCTTAATAAAAGTAAGATTAACATTCACCATATTCGAAAAGCAGTTTGATCCAATGGTGGAAAACGATGAATTTTTCACCATTAGGCAAGGTTCAATTCCCATGAGGGCTTCCCCGGATCCATGGGTGCATCATGAGGTAGTGGTCGAATGTGTGGTATACCCACAAAGACCATATTGAATGGTTTCACAACCTATGCACACATAAGTGGATCAAAGACCACCCCCATGTCATGTTTTTAGATATAAGCCCCTGAGGGTAAGCTCAATTAGTGATAGTTGTGAAAATCAAGTTTTATGTGTGAGGAAGTTTGAGGTTCAAATCCCTTGATTCTCTTATGCCTACAAAAGGGGAATGTAAGCACCTAGATGTTATAGTGGTATCAGTTGGAATCAACCCTGTGTTATGCAAGTATGAGACCAACTAAGCTATCGATTCTTCTAATTACATTTAAAAAAATTAAAAAAGATATAAAAATAGAGAGATAAAAGCATTAGCAATACTAATATTAACAATAATTTCAATTGTTGAATTTAAGCTTCTGTGATCCATAAGTTTAATGAGAAGATTTTTCGGTAGAAATCACATTATAGTATTTTTGTCGATGTGTTTTGAACCAACGAGTGTGGTTCATCGTGAGGACAAGTTGAAGAACTAGATCATGGCTACAGGTTAGATAGGGAGAGATCTTCCAATGGCTATATTTGACTAGGAGACAGCTATTTTGACTGAGAAATGGTTAAATTTGACTAGAGAGAGGGAGAGGAAAAGTTATTAATGTTATGATTATTACCAAAATTATTTTTATATTTATTACGAGCATTTAAATAAAAGTAAAGTTTGTATTCAAAATTTTTAGAAAAATAATAAATTAGTTGTCCAATTATAATTAAAAATATATAAATGGGTAGTAAATCATCAAGGTAGTTTTTTGGCTACCTAAAAATTGCTAATAGGAATACTAATTAAATGATTAAGTATATTGTGAAATAATTATAAACAAAACAAATACATTAATAATATAGTATGGAAAGATATGTAAAAATATACCTTCTTAATTTAATATAAATATATAAATAAATAGTTAATAAGTTATTATGCAAAATAGTTTCATTTATTATTAATATCATAGACATAAAATGTAGGAATTAACTCACAAGACCCTAGCCTATTAATAGACCTATCTAAAATAAAAACACAAATGAATGATCTAATATATATATATATGGAGTACTAAATA
>APFE030430443.1:40520-102287 GCA_000404065.3 Pinus taeda
CAAAGATTGTTGAAAGCATGGATTGCGAAACTACTTGATGTTTTCTCTTTGCCAAGGAATGATTACGGAATTCCTGTGCTTCTACATGATTCAATAAGTGTTTCTCTCCTCTATTTACTTTATGTTTTTTACCACTGTTCCGCCTTCTAAATTATAGGAAAAAAAATAGCTTAAGATTTGTTCCATGACACCTTAAGTTCAATTTCTGCATTGCTCGATGTTTTCTTCAGAAATAGCTATGAGCATGTATACTTAAATGATCTTGTTTACACTGTTTCTTTCACATATGAATGCATGTTTAGGAATTCTTAATTGCTCCTAGATCCCATTCATCCATTTCTCCTCTTTTTTCAGCATGATGAAATGATTCTCCTTTGCCTTTCATCCCTGTTTTTCCTACCATAATTTCAGCTGATGTATAATTGTATCCTGTGTAGCTATCTCGCTCCGTATCCCCTTGTGACCAAGAAAACACAAGAAAGCCTCAATCCATGACTCCATGCCCAATGGTTCGAAACTTATCACACCTTACCTTGCCTCTTTGTCCGAGAATCCTACCTTCCATCCAATCACAAACAACACTCCCTTGAAGCCAGAAATCTAGCCTAAAATCATTAACAAAAGTTGAATCATAAAGAGAGAGCCCTCTCCAGTTGCAGGTGAGCTAGAACCTGCAATCCAAAGATTGGTTTGTGGTTACCTTGGCCATATCCCTATTAGGAGCCTAGGGACAACCTGAGTGATAACATAATGGCGACTCCGCTGGGGAACCTCCTTAGATAAATTCATTAAACCAATCTGCAGCTCTATAGAGGAAGAAACTGACTTGTGAAAGCCTCGGTCGACCTGTACCTGTGTAATCCACTGGGGATTCAAGCACTTTGTTCATTTTTATAAACCCCACTAGAGAAAGTCCTCCTGTTCTTCAGAGTTTGTCACGATTAGTTCTGGTCTTTAATTGTGGACAGAGATCAGGCACTTCAAAGTCTAGGCATCCACCTGGTGACTCCACTTCAATTTCAATCAAAGGCTCCACTGAGGAACGAACCAATTTTACAGCCAAGTACTTCATGTCCCCAAGTATTAACAGTGAGAGAGAATGACCGAGTTCTGGGAGGATCTTCCATTTGATGAAGCTTTAGATGAATGCAGAGAAATTTTATCAGAGTTTGAGCTTAACGAAGAATTTTTTAGAGCAGTATTGTCAAAAATACCAGGCGGCCAGAATAAACCCTTCCTTGAGTTAGTTGTTGAAAAATATGAGAATGAAATTGAACTCTTGGAAGCTCAGATACAATCGTATAATTTCCGTGACCCTAGAAAATTTTACCAAAATCTTCCTCCCCCAGTCCACAAGGAAATAGTGCTATCTCCTAAATTACAGTTTGAGTATGATCTGGGTTTCAAGGCAAAGACAGAAGGACTAGCTGCTAGGCTCATTACCGAAGATGCAACTACTCCATCTGACCAAGAAGACCCGGAATCATGCCAAAGTATCCCTTCTCCAACTCAGGAGGAAATATTGTTACCTGCTGACTTACAGATTCTGTATGATTCTATTTTCAAGACAAAGACAGAGGGACTAGCTGCTAGGCTTACGACCGAAGATGCAACTACTCCATCTGACCAAGAAGACCCAGAATCATGCCGAAGTCTTCCTTCCCCAACTCAGGAGGAAATACTGCTGCCTGCTGACTTACAGACTCTGTATGATTCTATTGTCAAGACAGAGACAGAAGGGTCAGCTGCCAGGCTTACCACCGAGGACGCAGCCGCTCCATCTGACTACATGGAACTTCTGCTTGACCCAAGTTCTTTAGCATGCTTTCTCAATGAAGACCAAATACATCAACAGCAACAGTTATGTGCCACAACTTTGATTATGAGGGCATATACCCGAATGATGCTTTTACGTTCAGAGACCATCAGTCAGCAAGTTCATCTTGTTTTTCAGTTGCTTAAGTGGTTGCACTGGTTGTTTGATCTCACATAACGACAAAGTAAATGCTGGTTAGGGTAGGTAGGTAGGAGAAATAAGGCAGCCGGAGAAAACAATTTTGCAGAAGACAGCCAACTAAAGACCAAGGCGTTCTGACCTGCTGTTCTTGACTTCTCGCAAGGAGAAGCCATCCCCAAGTGGAGCCACTGTTAGCTTCCTGCTGCAGCAGGTTATTCATATTTCATGATTGACATTTTACAGGCCAAATATGTCGTACTTTTCATGCTGCAATGCTCCATATTTGCTCAACAGTCTCCAAGCAAAGAAGGCTACTTCAAGTTCATTCAATTGCCTTCCAAATTTTGGAAAGTTGTCCCGGTATCGCCAATTTTCAGTTAAAGGGAGGTCCAAACAGCTTAATCTTGGTCTCCCTAGGTTTAAATTTCCTGTTTTAGAATGTAGAGAATGCAAATTTGTCCAAACAGCTTAATCTTGGCAGATTCTTAGATAGGTAGAGAAGCAGAGGAGCCCAACAGCTTAATCTGGGCCCTTGGAAGAAATAAGGGTAGTATGTAGATAGGAAAGCATCAAAAGAAAAATGAATGATGGGTTTGCAAGTCTAAGTGGCCCCAAATCAAAAGAAGAAAAAATGCTAGGTAAGTAGGCTGGGTAGGTAGTTCTGAGGTTGCTGAATCCTAATTGCTGATCAGTTCCATACTTTCAGGTGTCATCTCATTCAGGACACAATCAACAAGAAATTCTATGCGAGAAGCTCAAAAGAGGTATAACTAACTCCCCTTCTCTGCTTTCCCCAATCATTAACTAACTTCCCCAAAAGAGGTCAAGATCTGCTTGACACCTCTTAAATTCCATCATTTTCATAACACTAGCTTGAGTAAAGATCTGCTTCACTCAAAGTTGTTCCATACTTTCTCTAAATAATGTTCCTACCCCCTTGTAACAGCCTAATGACTCTCGAACTTAGCGCCTTCTTATCACCTCCATATTAACCACTAACATTATTATTTAGCTCCCTATTCTTCCCGTCCCCCTAGTAATATTAAGTAAATTTCCCCTACGTAATATCCCTCCCCCTGGTTGAAAATAACCATAAGCACCGCCGGGAATTGCTCAGTTTACCTGAAACTTAGCAAGAACCCTTAACCTTCAAACCATCTCCCAGATACAATGGACTCCTTCCAGAGTATAAAATCCCTCTCAGGTAATCGGACCCCTTCTGAAACCTCAAAATGCCCTTCGCACCGACCTACTTGCTCTTTCCAACCAAAACTTACACTCCACAGAACCTTAAAGCCAGATCGCATCGCAAGATCACACTTTCCTCTCCATGCAAGTAATGACCCATCCGTCACCACCCGACGCGATATCGCGATATCGGCGGTCGCAATCGCCAAATGCCCAACTCAAGTACCCTCCGTTCCCCACCGATGCGATATTGCGATCGCATCGGAGCTAGTTCATCGCATTACCTCCAATATCAGCACCTCACCATGTCATTCTGTACCAGGGACCCACCACAGTTGACGTCATCCGTCGTGCAGTCGACGTCATGCTGACGTCAGCAGCCAGAAAGCCGAAACTTCGCACAGGAAGAAAAATCGCACTTCGAAGCTCCAGAACAAGAACCGCATCGCTACGGGAAATAGGCCATTTCGAGGAATCTTCGGGGAATCTGTTGATTTCTTAGTCCCTTGTGCACCAAAAAGCCCGAAAATCGCCCGATCGTGCCAAAGTGATCCGGTTTAAAGACAACAGCAGATAAATGACAGAGTTTAAAGTGTATCAGATCAAATCATCAGGCATCAAGCGTGTCAAAGAGTATCAGTCGACGACGGAAGCCATCAATGTAGCGGCAAAGAGTATCAGTGAAAATCTTGAGCAGCGGCCCGAAGCAGGAGAACATTTAATACCTTCCAGCATATTCATAGAAAGAGGGCGAAGCCACTTGAAGCCCTCAAATCATAATTATTGTACATTAACTCACACCAGAGCAGAACTGCAGTTCCCAAAGCACAATCATTCCAGCAGCACCACATCTAGCCCCCAAGGGCCACATTGTCACCTTTTCTGATTCAGCTGCCCCTAGCGCAACCAAAAAGATTTACTTGCATTTAATTCCAGCGACACTTAGATTTTTGAAGAGTTTTCTAGCAGACCTGTTTAGGTCGGTTATAATGATGTCTTTCCGATATTTTGCTTATAAATACCACCCTGAACAATGTTGTGAGGGGTTGGTTGGTTGGTAGTAGTAGTTGGTCAGTTTTCCTTTCCAGCATTTCTCCGAGCAGAGACTCGCACTGTAACTGTCATAATTTCCATAATCAAAGATTGTTGAAAGCATGGATTGCGAAACTACTTGATGTCTTCTCTTGGCCAAGGAATGATTACGGAATTTCTGCGTCTCTACATGATCCAATAAGTGTTTCTCTCCTCTGTTTACTTTTATGATTTTTACCACCGCTCCGCCTTCTAAATTGCAGGAAAAAAGAATAGCTTAAGATTTGTTTCATTACACCTTAAGTTCAATTTCTGCATTTCTTGATGTTTTCTTCAGAAATAGTTATGAGCATGTATACCTAAATGATCTTGTTTACGTTGTTTCTTTCACATATGAGTGTATGTTTAGGAATTCTTAATTGCTCCTGGATCCCATTCATCCATTTCTCCTCTTCTTCAGCATGATGAAATGATTCTCCTTTGCCTTTCATCCCTGATGTTCATTCCATACTTCAGCAGACAATATTGATCCTGTGTGGCTATCCGCTCTGTATCCCCTGTGACCAAGAAACCGCTCGCAAGCCTCAATCTGTGACTCCATGCCCAATGGTTCGAAACTTATCACACTTTACCTTGCCTCTTTGTTCAAGAATCCTACCTTCCATCCAATCAAAAACAACACTCCCTTGAAGCCAGAAAGCTAGCCTAAAATCATCAACAAAGGTTGAATTATAAGGAGAGAGCCCTCTCTGATTGCAAGTGGGCTAGAACCTGCAATCCAAAGATTGGTTTGTGGTTACCTCAGCCGTATCCCTATTAGGAGCCTAGGGACAACCTGAGTGATAACATAATGGCGAATCCACTGGGGACTTCCTCAGATAAATTCATTAAACCAGTCTGCAGCTCTACAGAGGAAGAAACCGGCTTGTAAAAGCCTCGGTCAACCTATATCTGTGTACTCCACTGGGGATTCAAGCGCTTTTTTCATTTCTATAAACCCCACTGGAGAAAGTGCTCATGTTCTTCATAGTTTGTCAAGCCTAGTTCTGGTCTGTGATGGTGGACAGAGATCAGGCACTTCAAAGTCTAAACATCCACCTGGCGACTCCACTTCAATTTCAATCAAAGGCTCCATTGAGGAACGAACCAATTTTTCAGACAAAGTACTCCATGTTCCCAAGTATTAACAGTGAGAGAGAATGACCGAGTTCTGGGAGGATCTCCCATTTGATGAAGCTTTAGATGAATGCGGAGAAATTTTATCAGAGTTTGAGCTTAATGAAGAATTTTTTAGAGCAGTATTGTCAAAAATACTAGGCGGCCAGAATAAACTTTTCCTTGAGCTAGTTGTTGAAAAATATGAGAATGAAATTGAACTCTTGGAAGCTCAGATACAATCGTCTAATTTCCGCAACCCTAGGGAGTTTTACCAAAATCTTCCTCCCCCAGTCCATAGGGAAACAGTGTTATCTCCTGAATTACAGTTTGAGTATGATCTGGGTTTCAAGGCAAAGACAGAAGGACTAGCTGCTAGGCTCATTACCAAAGATGCAACTACTCCATCTGACCGAGAAGACCCGGAATCATGCCAAAGTCTCCCTTCTCCAACTTAGGAGGAAATACTGTTACCTGCCGACTTGCAGACTCTGTATGATTCTATTTTCAAGGCAAAAACAGAAGGATTAGCTGCTAGGCTCATTACCGAAGATGCAACTACTCCATCTGACCAAGAAGACCCGGAATCAGGCCGAAGTCTCCCTTCCCGGACTCAGGGGGAAATATTGCTACCTGCTGACTTACAAACCCTGCAGGATTCTATTGTCAATACAGAGACAGAAGGGTTAGCTGCCAGGCTTACCACCGAGGACGCAGCCGCTCCATCTGATCAAGAAGACCCAGAAGAAGTTCTCTCACATAATGACTTTATTGATCCTATTGCAGAATACATGGAGCTTCTGCTTGATCCAAGATCTTTAGCATGTTTTCTCAGTGAAGACCGAATTCATCAACAACAACCGTTATATGCCACAACTTTGATCATGAGGGCATATACCCGAATGATGCTTGTACGCTCAGAGACCATCACTCAACAAGTTCATCTTATCTGTCAGTTGCTTAAGTGGTTGCACTGGTTGTTTGATCTCACCTAACGGCAAAGTAAGTGTTGGTTAGGGTAGGTAGGTAGGTAGGAAGAATAAGGTAGCCGGAGAAAACAATTTTGTAGAAGACGGCCAACTAAAGACCAAGGCGTTCTGACGTGCTGTTCTTGACTTCTCACAAGGAGAAGCCATCCCCAAGTGGAGCCACTGTAAGCTTCCTGCTGCAGCAGGGTATTCATATTTCACGATTGACATTTTACAGGCCAAATATGTCGTACTTTGCATGCTGCAATGCTCCATATTTGCTTAAACAGTCTCCAAACGAAGAAGGCTACTTCAAGTTCATTCAATTGCCTTCCAAATTTTGTAAAGTTATCCCGGTATTGCCAGTTTTTCAGTTAAAGGGAGGTCCAAACAGCCTAATTTTGGTCTCCCTAGGTTTAAATTTCCTGTTTTAGAATGTAGAGAATGTAAATCTTCCAAACAGTTTAATCTTGGCAGATTCTTAGATAGGTAGAGAAGCAGAGGAGCCCAACAGCTTAATCTGGGCCCTCGGAAGAAATAAGGGTAGTATGTAGTAGGAAAGCATCAAAAGAAAAAATGAATGATGGGTTTGCAAGTCTAAGTGCACCCAAATCAAAAGAAGAAAAAATGCTAGGTAAGTAGGCTGGGTAGGCAGTGCTGAGGTTGTTGAATCCTAATTGCTGATCAGTTCCAGAATTTCAGGTGTCATCTCATTCAGGACACAGTCAGCAAAGAAGTTCTATGCGAGAAGCTCAAAAGAGGTATAACTAACTTCCCTTCTCTGCTTTCCCCAATCATTAACCAACTTCCCCAAAAGAGATCAAGATCTACTTGACACCTCTCAATTTTCATCATTTTCATAACACTAGCTTGAGTGAAGATCTGCTTCACTCAAAGTTGTTCCATACTTTCCCGAAAGAATGGTCCTACCCCTTGTAGCAGCCTAAGCTCTCCTGAACTTAGCGCTTTCTTATCACCTCCATATTAACCACTAACATTATTATTTAGCTCCCTATTTCTTCCCGTCCCCCCTACTAATATTAAGTAATTTTCCCCTACGTAATATCCCTCCCCCTGGTTGAAATATAACCATAAGTACCCCCGGGAATTGCTTAGTTTACTTGAAACTAAGCAAGAACCCTTGACCTCCAAACCATCTCCCAGATACAATGGACTCCTTCCAGAGTATAAAATCCCTCTCAGGTAATCGGACCCCTTCCGAAACCTCAAAGTGCCCTTAGCACCCACCTACTTGCTCTTTCCGCCCAAAACCTTACACTCCGCAGAGCCTTAAAGCCAGATCACATCGCAAGATCGCACTTTCCCCTCCATGCAATTTATGACCCATTCGGCACCACCCGACGCGATATCGCGATATCGGTGGTCGGCGGTCGCAAGCGGCAAATGCCCAACTCAAGCACCCTCCTTTCCCCTCCGATGCGATATTGCCATCGCATCGGAGCTAATTCATCGCATTACCTCCTACATCAGCACCTCACCATGTCATTCTGTACCAAGGACCCACCACAGCTGACGTCATCCGCCGTACAGCCGATGTCAGCAGCCAGAAAGCCGAAACTTCGCGCAGGAAGAAAAATCGCACTTCAGAGCTCCAGAACAAGAAACAAAGGCAATTTTTAATGCGCGATTAGCGCGAAGCGCTAATTGCGCATCGCTACGGGAAATAGGCCATTTCGAGGAATCTTCGGGGAATCTTTTGATTTCTTAGCCCCTTGTGCGCCGAAAAGCCCGAAAATCGCCCGATCGTGCCAAAAATGATCTGGTTTAAAGACAACAGCAGATCAATGACAGAGTTCAAAGTGTATCAGATCAAATCATCAGGCGTCAAGCGTGTCAAAGAGTATCAGTCGACGGCGGAAGCCATCAATGTAGCGGAAAAGAGTATTAGTGAAAATCTTGAGCAGCGGCCCGAAGCAGGAGAACATTTAATATCTTCCGGCAGATTCATAGAAAGAGGGCGAAGCCACTTGAAGCTCTCAAATCATAAGTATTGCGCATTCAACTCACACCAGAGCAAAACTGCAATTCCCAAAGCACAATCATTCCAGTAGCACCGCATCTAGCCCCCAAGGGCCACATTGTCACCTTTTCTGATTCAACTGCTCTTAGCGCAGCCTGTAGAAATTTTGAATAATTTAACACATATTCAACAGAGATTATCCTGATCATGTACTATTGCGGAAAACATACACAATACATAAGCTCCTCTACGTTGATCATCAATATAGCAGCATCAATAACAATAAAACATCAAGAGCATTCACACATTAACACAGTATGTATCCCGGGGAAAGCATCTCGCTAAAAACCCCAACTATCTGTATATTAATGATTGAGTCATGTAACATTACAAAGTACAATGCTTATCACAAGCAATCCAGTACCAGCTCCACCTGTTACACACAATACAGCTCAGATCTGAATCAATCACTGGCTCAAATCTCTTCCGCTGCTTGCCTGCCTCCGCTGCTCAATACCTGCACAAGAACCGGTGATAATTCCAAGGCAGCCACGTCTTTCCTTGGCTAAATCACGTGAGAACAAGCTACAATACGTGCAAACTCATTGGCATACTCAATCCCCTGATTTGTGCAAGATCTGGTGCACAACTATAGTCACAACTGATAGCAATCTGATTCTCTAACACCTGTCCCTGCTGAACTGAACATGCACTGACATGCAACTGAGTTAACTGATGTATTCATTAGTTGTATTATGAGTTAATAACTTGTGAATTAATTAATAACTAATTCACCCAACTCATCTCTAGTCTATTTGCCAGTTAGACTAAATACAACCAGTTTAACAAAGCTAAACTGAACACAACTCCATCAACTGCACCTCCAGTCCACTAAACTCAACTCACTTGAGTTCTAACTGAAGTCCTGCATGCAAATATTAGTCATCCCATAGGTAACCACGTATTTCCTTCTGGGATCTGCATGTGCCACATCCGTAGCTCAAACTGAAGTGCTCCAAGAGAATAAGATTAAGTTTATAGTCCAAATATTTTGGTGAGATAATAATATTTGACTTTTCTATTTTTGACAGCCAGTCTAAAAATAGACTTGATCACTCACACTGTGATCACTCACACTTTCATCAAAAATAGAAGTCCATCTATTTTTCCAACTTGATCAATCATCCATAAACAGCAACCTGCAATCCATAGAAATGATCCATATGTCTAAAAATAGACATAGTCTAAAAATAGACTTGCGCCAAAAATAGCCTGCGGGCCCACTTAGTGAAGGCGACTCTTTTCACTAAGCTCCATCATCTTGTTGAAATCTCAACATGCATATACATATTCATTTGCCATAACACATTACAGAGGTAAAACACACACATTGCTAAACCTCACAAGTAGTCCAATAATTTCTAGGAATATGCAACTACAATATCGTTATTATTCAAAGGTTATAATACTAAGTCCAATGTTATTATCCCTCATTGATATAAATGGTCTCAGTGTTCAGGATTACACAGTACATTCAGATTTTTAGGCATAAGATTCTGGAAAATCATCCATTGTGCTGGGAAAACCATACAATATCATGATGGTGAAAATTCACCACAATTATACTCTCATAATGTAACAGTCACAGTTTGTGGAAAATAGTCTTTATGAGGTCTTATAGTTTACATGTCGTAGGCATTATTTTACTCTAGTAATGCATACACAATTACCACAATAAATTAACACTAATATAATATAATATTTCCATTCCCTGCACTTTAACATCAACATAAAAAAACTTTAGCAACTCGACACATAGGGCATCATGTGTTGCACATTCCAAAGCCACGTCATAATTAAACAAATTTAACATGGACTCTATTACACAGGTTACCATCATATCAACATTGCAACCATGTAAGGGATATAACGATGTAGTGATTTAGATGTTACATCAAATCTCAAGTAAAGGATATACAACCACTCTTCCATTACATAAGGAAAATGACAATGTAGAAATCATAGCCACAATAGTCATCATGTTTGGTATTTTAAGTAGAACATCATAGGTCCATTCAGTAAGGAAAATAAACATTGTACATGCATAAATCCTATTAACAATGTGAACATTGATTTCATGGAATACACAACCCCACCCAACCATAGAAAAATATAACCGAGCCTATCTTATGTTGTCACCACCAAGCTAGATTCCAAAGCTTGAGGAGGAGTGCTGTTACACAGTAAAATGTCACTGTCTCCTACTGTGTCATAAAATCACATCCACCATGCTCATGCTCTCTAAAATGGCCAAAAACCCTCTTTGCCTAAGTTTATTGGATCATCGCGATTGTTATTGAAATAACCGCGCTGACTGGTGGATGATAGTGTAATCAGTGCGCTGCCAGCACGGAAGCACACGGTTTTTCCACGCTGGTCGAATTTCACGGCCAGCGCACCCTCCGCTTGTATTAGATCGCGCTGACCAGACCTCTTCTGTAATTGAGATGCGATGCCAGCACGCCAACCCAGTTATGCACCCGCGCTGATCTTGTTTGGGCAAGTTTGTTCTAACAGCCAGCCTTCCAGATGACTCCAGACCTGGTTGTTGGCTTTGTAAAGGTCACCCTCCTTTCTATGGCATGTCTGTTCGCCTGATAACCCACTTTTCTTGGGGGTAAGCTCATCCTTTCACTATTCATGGAGACTCCTTCTCCTATATAAGCCTCCACCATTGCCATGAGCAGCTAGTTTTTGACATATAGACTTTGAGATGGAGGAATTCATAGTGCATTAGTGCTGCTCTTTGTAGGCATTTGGTGTGTTGTGTGTGAGGATTGCTATAGAGCTTAAGGAAGGTTATGAGTTTGTTTCCTTGTGTGAGAGAGAGAGTTCTTTGACTTGGGAGATCTACCTTCAAAGGTGAATGCTTATGAGACTTGCTGGCTGGACCCTCC
The DNA here is from genome assembly GCA_000404065.3 of Pinus taeda. Lineage (NCBI taxonomy): Eukaryota > Viridiplantae > Streptophyta > Pinopsida > Pinales > Pinaceae > Pinus > Pinus taeda. Next base: position 51,759 of record APFE030430443.1, read on the forward strand.
AGAGAAGGACTCAGCGTCAGAACATTGGTTGTACCTTTCTCTGTATTTGAATAATAAAAGATAGATGACTACTGTTATGGTTCCATTCTCATTTGTCTTATGATGGTTAATGTGAATTACATCCTTTCTGACTGATGTATAGTTTCTTTTAGTAGATTTTACGCTTGTGTTTGTCTTCTCTTTGCTTGTGCAGGTGTCCGCCCACGAGGATAGTGGAGGATTGTGACCAGCTGGAGCGAAAGAGCGAGTGGAGCATCTCTTCATCAAACATAGCGTTGGAATCCAAGTAAGTGTTCTTTACCCACTTGTTAATTGCAACTAGGAACTTGTAGAGTAGCATTGATTGATTGTTTTTAGACCCGTTCTGGGCTAGTAGGGATCGCCTCTATCCGTAGAGGGGATTTACCTCTCCAACAATTTGGCGACTCCGCTGGGGAGCCTTGCTTGTGTCTTTGTTGTTCATCTTTGTTTTTGAGTTTGATTATTGATCTCTTGTCAAAGATTTGGGATTAGTTTGCTGTTGTTAATTTCCTAGTTCATTCTGGGAAATGCTTTAATTGTTTTAAAAACCTTTGCCTTGTTTTGGGAGTTTTTGGTTCGATTTTGCTTGTTTTTTAGCCTCAGCGCGTTTTAAATCAGAACAGTCGCGCTGACATTGCACATCTGTTTCTTTACTTTTCCTATCATCGTGCTTATACATTTAACAGTCGCACTGACCTTGTTTTCGGGCCAGCGCCCTTTATTCGTGTCCTTCTGCGCTGACAGCACAAAGTTGCTACAGGCGTTGTCTTGTCATCGCTTTGTTGCTGAGGGGTCACCCGCGCTAATCCTGTAAAAGTCTTTTTTGTCCAAATTTGCCTCCTGAACCTGTTGGTTTGGCTATCCCCTGCTCTTTCCACTTGGTTTTTTATTTGTTTTATTTTGTCTAAGCTGTGACACGCTTGCTTGCGAAGCCTTGTTCCGCAAGGGTTCGTTTACTACTTGTTTTCAGTTTTGCAAAGCCTTCATTTTCGCTTTCGCTGCTTGGTTTGCATTTTGCCTTAACTTTTACAGTTGCTTGAGTATGTGGGAGTCTTGTTTGACTGGTTTTGAGTCTCTCTTTTGAGAAATTCTCAATTTGATTTCCTTTGATCATTACTCGAAGGTTTGTCTCAGTCTCTTCACAATTTTGCATCTTTTTGCTTTTGTTTTTGCAAAAAAAATTCCCCCTCATTCGCCGAGGGGGGGCTAAATTGGGTATGAGTGTTAATCGCCTTTGAGTGTTTTTATTTTTGATCTTTGGAAATCTCACCCAATTTTCTTGATTTGCACTTGACTGGTTCTTAGATTACATTAGAATCATCTTGTGTTTGAGAATTCTCTTGCATAGATCACACGTGCATAATTAGAATTCTCATTTGTGCATAGATTACATTTGCATACTTTTCAAGTGAATTGTGCATAGATTACCTTTATCCTCCGGGTGTTTGCTTTTCTCTATTGATTTCGCACCCTAGCCCTAGGGCATCTAGTGGCCGCGTGTGTGTCAAGCCTTCCGTGGGATCTTGTTTTCTTGTCTTACCAGCTGACTTTGGATTTGATTTTCACACTTGCTCGGTGATTGTTGAAAGTGTTTTGGTTGTGTTCCAAGCGATTGCCTTCCCCCTTTGGATTCCTTTTTGTCTTGTTGAGCTTAGATCACATAGCTCATAAGCCTTTGTTTTTCCTTTGATTTGGAAAATTGATTTTTAGTGTCTTGGGAACTTTCTTGTGTTTGCATCGAGTGATCTTATTTCTTTTGCTTGGTGTAGCTGTCTCTCAAAATCATTTTAAGCATTTTGTGCCATTGGAAAGAAAATCAAACTAGTATCTTTTGCATTTAATAGTCAAAAGGAAAAGAACATTTCGTTGATTTGTGTTTTCAAAAGAAAAGTTTCGTTTCCTTGCCATTAATTGCATTAGGTTGTTTGATTGCTTGAGTTCGTTTTGTTTGATTGAAAAGTTCCTAACCTTCCCATAGTTAGAATTCATCGAACGAAATGATGTTCTTTGGAATGTAGTTTGCATCTAAGTATTTCTGAGAGATCATACGGTAGGACCTGAAATCAAAACTTAATTCAAGATCAACTGTAAAATAAACCAAATTTATCTAAAAACACATTGGAACTTAACGCAAATATCTAGAGGTCTAGGCTAGAGACATGCTCCAGCGTCGTTAAACCTAGTCACTCTTGTTTTCGCATTAAGGTTGGGTGATTCCTCCTGGTGTGATTCAATTGTGGTCTAGCACGGATTTGGGCTCCCACGTACCGTCGCGTATACATGGGGAGACTCCACTAGGTTTGCATCCTTTATCCATAGGAAGCCGAGTGTGCCGCCTTGTGAACCGTAACGCACCAAACACAACATTCGGGAAGATTGACTGCAGTACGGAAATTCCTTGGTTCTCATACGATTGCCAAGGTGTATAAGCAGTTTTACGGGTTTCTTGGTAAACCTTTTGCTTAGAATCTCCAGGGCAGTCACTTTTGATCCTTTTCGGACTCCCTAAAAGAAAATGTGTAAGTGAGCATCTTATCACTTTGTGCTCATTAAACATTCGAAGGAGATAGAGTCATCTTTTCATCCTTTTCTCGACTCTCGAAACATGAAAAGGTCAAGTTCAGTTCCTGTGTCTTAAAATTTATTTGGCCTCGATAACATTACCTGGTTAGATCTTGTGTGCGTTAGCTTAAGTAGGATTCTCTTTGCTATGGCGACTTTTCCAGGGTTTACCAACCCAAGTTCCCCTCCTGATGGGAATCCTAGTCATTTCCCTCTTCTTGGGAATGTTGGTGCTCCTTATATGGCGACGTTATCCCTTCCGGGGTTAACTGTCGGGTTGCCTGTTTGGTTGTTTTCAACCTCTTTGGTCCCTACTGTGTCGGCTGATACTCCATCAGTCCCTCCACTCCTGCACAACATTCATGTGACCTAAGGTGGACCTCTCTCCTTCGACGCCTACTTCTACGTCTCCTTCTTGTACTTCGCCTGGTGAAAGTTTCGATTCGAATAACCAGGTGGCTAAGAAGAAGAAGAACAAGAACAAGAACAAGAAGTCTCCTAAGGGAGAGGCTACAAGCACAACTGTTGTTCCCTCGAGTACACCTGAAGTCGGGCCTCCTTCCACTCCTCCGTGGAAAGTTAAGTTTCCTTGTCGATTATGCAAGGAGGACCATCTTCTTCGTGATTGCCCTGGCATCCCCAGGATCTTAGAAGTATGGTCCCGTGATCCGGCCTGCCCCTCATCGTCCACTGAGGCTCACGGTGATGTTACCTCATCAGTTGGGAATGGTAAGGGAAAAGGGAAGATTCGAATCCCCTGCAGACTTTATGAAGGCAATCATCCCCTTCACCTTTGTCCACTCATGGATAAATCCTCTGTTGTTTTGGAAAGTCTCCCAGCTCCCCCGCCCCAACTCGCCGTTGGATATCAACGTCTTTCTGCAGCTGCAGCTCATTCACCTCTCGACAATGAGATTGGTTCACATTCTCCTCTTGTCCAGGCCCCTCTTCCCGAACCTGGCTGTCCCCAGCCTATTCCAGACCAACCATTGGTCGGAAAGAGTGTCGACTTGAGTTCGCCTCCTGTCGACCACTCTGTTTCGGAAGAGCAAAATTCCCATGTTCTTCTCGTCTCATCAGATTCTCATGAGCTTGATAGTGGTTTTCCCATCCCATCTTCTCCGAAGAATTCTGATTCGGTCCCTTCCGAGCAGGGGGTAGCCATATGGTTCCCCCACCGAGTAGTTCGGTCGTTTCCTTCGATTAGAGTTGCTTGACTACCCCTCCCCTTCCATCCCATGTGCCTTTCTGGGTCACCGCCTATGCCTCCCATATGGCGCTGCCTGGCACTGTGTTAGATGAAGGAGCATCGGTTAGTCTTATGCCTGTTACCACTTGGCGAGCTTTGGGTTCCCCATCGCTTGTACCTGTCGCACCGAATCTCACCGCTTTTGACGGAGGAACGAGTCAACCATTAGGGATCCTTCCAAAGTTCCCTATCACTTTGGGAGGCAAGACTGTCTATATAGATGTCTCGGTTACCCAAGGTTCTTTAGACTTCAGTCTTCTCCTTGGTCGTGACTATGTGTATGCCATGGGAGCCCTTGTTTCTTCACTTTTCCGTGTGGTTTGCTTTCCACACGATGGAAGAATAGTGACAATGGATCAATTATCGTTCGTTCATCCACAAGCCCCTCCGGCACAATTGTCCTTCCTTCTTGGTTCTCATCCACCAGTTGCATTTGTCTCACCCCAGATCAACTACGTGGCCACCTCTCCCGTGCCTATATCCAGCAATGTCGCCGTCATGCATAGTGTCCTGGGGGCATTGGGTCCTAACTTCTGAGACATTGACCTCCCACCAGGAGCAACACTCTTGGAAGCACTGACTTCCTATTCATTATGAGGCAGTTTGGTCGGAGCATAGTTCATTTTCCTTTGTCAAGCTCCCTAAAAAATGAAATTAGGTCTGGGTGGAGCATAGTTCACTCTCCTCTGTCAAGATCCCTAAAAAATGAAACAACGAATCTCGAGCATAGTTCCTGATCTTGTGTCAAGCTCGTTAAAAAATGAAACGAGGGTTATGAGGATAGTTCTTTTACTGTGTCAACCTCATAAAAAAATGAAACAACTCCCTTTTCAGATCGAGTCTTTCCAAGATCTCGAAAGTGAACCTTCATTCTATCCACTTTGTTGAATGCAATGAAGCTTGGGGGGCATGTACCTCATTTGCGTCATTATGCTGGGGGCATGCGAACTTATAACAAGCATAGTTTTTTGTTTCAAGCTTGTGTAAACATGAAACTGAATCCAAGCAAAGTTATCCATGGTTCAAGCTTGTGTAAAAATGAACCCACACCCGAGTCACCTTTAAGCTCTTTTCTAACTCGTAAAATGTGAAAATATTGCCGAGTATTTTTTTCCTTTTTGACTCGCTAAAGAGAATAAAAATGGAGGTATTCTTTCAGCTCTTTTCTGACCGTTTAAAGATGAAAATATTGCCGAGTTATTCCTCTTGACTCGTTAAATGTAAATAAGAGGCGTTCGTTTTTAAAGCTCTTTTTTCGACCGTTTAAATTAACAAAGATCGTCGGGTGTTTGTCGTTTCGCACTCGTTATTGGCTCTAAAATGACGTACTTCTGACCGCTTTTTTACTTTTTTGGGTCAAAGTCACTATTTACGAAAAGTACCCCTCGGTCATAATGATCGGGCGGTTCTTTCGAGCATCGTTTTATATTTTTTCGGGCTCGAGAGACACAACTTTACGAAAAAGCACCCCTCTGGAGTTTTCTTTTCCGATGTCTTTTCAAACCCTCTAAACATGAAAAGACGCCGAGTTCTTCCTTTGTCAGACTCGTTAAAACTTAATGACATCGGACTCCGTCGAAATGACGCTCCTCAAGAATATGCTATCCCCGTCAAGCTTGTCATCCAAAAATAACCGGGGTACTCGCCAGAAATGGTGGGGGAAATAAAGGGATCATAATCGTCGTCACCGGCAATATGTCGCTCTTGAACATGGCACTGTTTGCATTCGTGTCTGGGTGGGGACATCTCATCTCGTTTCACATTTGCCTCCATGGGTTTGGGTTATCCTATTTGACCATTCATCTGCTCATTGTCCTGTCATTACAGCCTCTGATCACTTGACCTCAAATACTGCCAAATCCATCATTGTGCCGTCGATATGTTCAAGAGAAGTTGGCCTCTGCAAGTATAACCCCCCTCTGATATTTCACACGAAACATTTTGTCTCTTTCCGTCTCGTGTCGATGACGTGGCAATCATTATGGCCCACCTTCGATAAAGATCACTTCCTGTCGACTTCAGCTCATTATCCAGGAACGTGACCTAGAGACTCCCTTCCGGTACCTTGGAGCCTGCATGCCTCAATGGCAGGTTCTTCGTGTTCGACGCGAGGTTTTCATCATTGGCCTCCGATCGGATGACTCTACGGGTGTTCAACACCGGCTCATTCATTCGCACGCCGTGGATTGTACCTATAGTACCTTGAGGACCATCGTCATTATTGGTGGCCCCTCTCGCGTCTGTTAACAGCTTTCATCATTGGCTGGTAATCAGACGATGTTCAAGCATGTTCGACTTCGACTCCTATATTCACATGTTTGGACTTGTACTTTGTTCGGGTTTGGATGGAGCGCAAGACCCAGGTTCTAGTCCATTGTGGGCCAGGTTGCGATTTTGTGGATCATCATTACATGACTCATTGATGGATGGCTGTGCCCATACCTGAGTCTTTTAGGATGGCTGCGACCATACCTCTTATCATCATGGTCTCTCCGACTGGGTGGCTGCGTCCATACCACAGACCTTCTTCATATGTCTTTTGGATGGCTGCGCCCATGCCTAGACTACATGTAATTAAAATATCAGTTGTATCTACGTGCAGGTCCTTCCTGGTGGTGTTCTGGTTCAGTAGTTTTGTAAAGAATTTCACCCCTCCCACTCTCTCGGGCTTCATGCTTTAGGGGTCATCTGTTACATAGTAAAATTTCACTGTCTCCTTGTCAGTCTCCCTACTGTGTCATGAAATCACATCCACCATGCTCATGCTCTCTGAAATGGCCAGAAACCATCTTTGCCTAAGTTTATTGGATCATCGCGACTGTTATTGAAATAACCACGTTGACTGGCGGATGATAGTGTAATCGGTGCGCTGCCAGCGCGGAAGCACACGGTTTTTCCGCGTTGGTCGAATTTCACGGCCAGCACACCCTCCCCTTGTATTAGATCGTGCTGACCAGACCTCTTCTATAATTGAGATGCGATGCCAGCGCGCCAGCCCGGTTATGCACCCGCGTTGATCCTGTTTGGGCGAGTTTGTTCTAAGAGCCAGCCTTCCAGATGACTCCAGACCTGGTTGTTGGCTTTGTAAAGGTCGCCCTCCTTTCTATGGCATGTTTGTTCGCCTGATAAACCAATTTTCTTGGGGGTAAGCTCATCCTTTCACTATTCATGGAGACTCCTTCTCCTATATAAGCCTCCACCATTGCCATGAGCAGCTAGTTTTTGACATATAGACTTTGAGATAGAGGAATTCATAGTGCATTAGTGCTGCTCTTTGTAGGCATTTGGTGTGTTGTGTGTGAGGATTGCTATAGAGCTTAAGGAAGGTTATGAGTTTGTTGCCTTGTGTGAGAGAGGGAGTTCTTTGACTTGGGAGATTTACCTTCAAAGGTGAATGCTTATGAGACTTGTTGGCTGGACCCTCTAGAGAAGGACTCAGCGTCAAAACATTGGTTGTGCCTTTCTCTGTATTTGATTAATAAAAGATAGATGAATATTGTTATGGTTCCATTCTCATTTGTCTTATGATGGTTAATGTGAATTACATCCTTTCTGACTGATGTATAGTTTCTTTTAGTAGATTTTACGCTTGTGTTTGTCTTCTCTTTGCTTGTGCAGGTGTCCGCCCACGAGGATAGTGGAGGATTGTGACCGGCTGGAGCGAAAGAGCGAGAGGAGCATCTCTTCATCAAACATAGCGCTGGAATCCAAGTAGGTGTTCTTTACCCACTTGTTAATTGCAACTAGGAACTTGCAGAGTAGCATTGATTGATTGTTGCTAGACCCGTTCTGGGCTAGTAGGGATCGCCTCTATCCGTAGAGGGGATTTACCTCTCCAACAAGTGCTTAGTGAAATAAAGACAATAATTCTAGTTAAAACACAATTTCCAAAGGTAGACCACCTTTAACTATTGGCTAATTAATTAGGTAATTTGAAAGCAATGTTGTCGTCAGCTACAAATAGGGTGTCTCTAGGTTACCCCACCTCCACCCACCATTTATGCATTAAGTTTCACATAAAATAGGGAACACTCCTTTATATGAATGGGCATATATTGTAGTATTCCACCTCTCTAGAGATTTAAACACAAGGATCTCAATTTAGATGTGGAGAGAGAGAGATATAGTTAATGATAAGGAGATTTTATCAGCCATGTTACCTCTAAAGAAATAAGAGTGCACTATCCAGCAGCTTTTTAGTGAACTTCCACCTTTGTTCTTAGCCCAGCCCCATGGAACTACCATTAGGTGTTATCAACCCACTAGCTATGGGTGCCTCCATCTCTCAGAATTTGTCAACCAACATAATCTCTAGTGTATTTATCAACCTTGTAAGGAACAACCACTAGTTACCAATTATTATACAACAAGCCTCATAGGATCCTTAGCTAGCCTATCATATGATCTTACTCTGTGATTATCGGCTAGTAATCTTCTTGAGTTTATAAGCTAAAGTATCATCAAAGTTATGCTCTATGATTATCAGTCAACTAACCTCATGGGTTCCTCAATTGTACTATCATTAGAGCTTCTCCTCTCCTTGAATTCTCTCAGTCCTCATGTCATTCTTTGACCTCTCAGTAAATAAGCTTCCACATGCTCTACTTCAGCATATGAATATTGAATTATTATTTTTTCAACAAGATCCTCTTGACCTCCACTTCTCTTTTTTGTAACCAACTATTTGACAAAATATTCTCTCATGTGGATAGAAGTGAACTCCCTAGATCTAGTGGCTTGATCTAGAAACAACATAGACAAAAGACTTTTGTTTTCCTTAGATAATTTAGAAAATGGAGGAGAATGCCTACTTGGAATCCAATGGAAGTCCTCCTCTTCTCTTGGCTTGTAAACTTTAGCTCCATCTCCAATTTCTATAAATAGAACTTTCAAAACAACTACAACAAGAAAGAGAAGTACAAGATACAAGTAACATAGACTAATATCTCTAATCAGTGAGTCAAGAAGGAAATAAAATACATATGCATCAAATAGACATAATTATAGGAAGACAAATCTTTTGTATTAATGAAATGTAGGAGAATATTACAACCCTTTTGTAGATCTTGACTATGTAGATGTATCCCACCTAACGTTTCCTTCCTTAGCCACAAAGAAATCTTTCAATCTCAACTCAAGGATGGTAGTGGATCCTTAGGTAAAAAGCAACAACATCAAGGCATCTATAATTGTCTCCAAAATCCAACCCAGACTCTATGGGAGGTAGTGAATTTATAGGGTAAATGATGTAGTTTAGGATTTACCAATCTAGGACTTAGATACACATATGAGGGAAGATAATTTCTAGGGATAATAGATATGACCTCTAGAGTAGGAATTTTAGGTCTCAATCGATAGTAAATGGTTAAAACCACCTTAGAATCTTTTGGAAACAGAATATTCATATTTATTTTTTCTTTTTCCTAAGATTCTAGCACCATCACACCTATAGAGAAGGCAACATGCATTGGTCAGTGCAGTTTCTTAGCTATGAAACATGCAATTAGTGTAGGTTGCTAGAAGGTAGGGTGTGCTAGGAAAAAACTTATTTTTTGGGCTAATTAACCCATAAAACTTGGACTTTTGGGAGAGATAATGTGTAAGGCTTTGCAAAGGGATGATTTCAAGGTGTCAAGGATGTTTATTGATCCAGTTTCTAGGCCATTTGAGCATATGTGACAAAAATACCTATAACAGATTGACCACTAAAGTATAAAGTCAAAAGATGCAGCTGAGGACTGAAGTGATTTTCTTTGTGACAAGTCTAGGTTAAGAAAAGGTTGGTTGAGATCATCATTTTTTACAATACATAATAATCATGGTATCATAATTGATGAAGGCGTACCCATACTTAGCCTATAAGACAATATTACATATACAATGATTAAAGTCTCGCCTGCTAATGAAAAATGGTGGACCCATGCTTGGATGACTTTTTAAGCAATCATAGCCATCATACTTTGTGACTAGGTATGAATCCTAAAAGTGTAGCCAAGAGGGATGGAACTAGATCTGGGGTCTTCTACCTCGTCACTTAATAGTACAAGTTTAACAATGCAAATAAATGAGTTGGATTCGTACATGGTAGACACCATCTGATTACTAACCAATGATGTAAATCATTAATAGACATGACAAGAACCAATGATAAAGATAATGGCCCTCAAGGTACTACATTACAATCTATGTGATGTGAATGAATGAGCTAAAGTCAAACATCACACAGAATATTTCAGTTGAAGGCCAATGATGAGAACCTGTCCTCAAAAGTGAGGAAACCTTCCATTGAGGTATGCAAGCTCCAAGGCAACCAAGGGATTTTCTAAGTCAACTTCTTGGATAATGAGCTGATGTCGAAAGGAAGTGAGCCATCTCATGAGGACCTTGATGTATCCCTTATCAATGACACGAAATGGGTATCAAGATTTGAGATAGAATGATGATGATCAAAAGATGGTTCAGGAGCGGTAGACATGAATGAAGTCTCAAGGTATTGTAGAAAAATGTCAACTAAGGGACTTCTCTTGACCATATCAGTGACACTTAATGGATTTGCAAGATTTGACACAAAATATATTATGGAGGCTTTAAAATGAGGTGTGATCAACCAAAGAGGCAAATATATTTCCCAATTCAAATCAGTCACAAAGATGAAGTGAAAGAGTGTCATGTTCAAGAGTGACTCACTACCATTAATAGGTATGATGCCCCATTTCACAATTTCTCAACTATTTTTGGTCAATACCTCTCAATTTTTGACAAACTTGAGGATGATAACATATGCTTGATATATAATTTCATGCTTTAGATGAATCCTTCTGAGTAGTTTTAACGAACCCTGAGAAGGAGTGGTTCGGCCTTGTCATGTTTGACAAGTTCAATGTTGTTTGACTATTTTATGAGTCCAACAAAGGTGTAACTCGACTTGTTTTTCATATTTAGAGAGTTTGAAAAAGAGGAAAAAAATAAAACTCCAAGATGTTCCTTTTTGTAAATTCAGTCTCTTAGGCTAGAAAAGGCATAAAACAATACTGAGGAGAACCTTTTAGCCATTTTTGACTAAAGTATTCATTTTTCGTAAATATTCCATCCTAGTCTAGAAAAGGATTAAATTTATACTAAGAAGACATCTTTTCATTTACTTTAACGAGTTCTAAAGGACAGGTACTCAGCAATCTTTTCATGTTTTGGGAGTCTGAAAAGAGTTGAAAGAGGATTCTAGCTAGAGGATCAAGTCATATAAAGGGTAGAAATTGGTTCTAGTCATGATGTAATTGCTCAAAACATATAGAGGTTAAGAGGTAGGCTAGTAAGCCACTCATCACAGTGGTTCCCCAGGAAAGGGTAAAAAAGCCAAGTGAAATCATATGGTCAGCCAAGAATATGGTGATGATGGAATGAGAAAACCAAGGCTTATCTGGAAGAAACAGGCCGATAAAAAATGGCAATCACAAGGGATAAAGTGTGAGTGGCTTCATTTTTACACAAGGTTGAAACAAAGAAAAACTATGGTTGAGATTGGTTTCATTTTTACACAAGATTGAAACAAAATAAAACTATGCTTGACATAAGTTTTCATGGCCCCATCATAATGACTTAATTCTAGGCACATGCCCCCCAAGCTTCATTTCATTTAGCTAAGTTCACTAATATACAGATGAAATAAAGTTTCATTTACAAGAGAAAGTGAAAGACTCGACTCAACATTTACGAGATCTAGTCAAAGAGTGGAATTAGAGGGGGGTTTGTTTCTTTTTTTAACGAGCTTTTCATAGGAAAATAAATATGCTCAAGGGACCTTATTTCATTTTTTAATGGGCTTGACACAAGAAAAGGAACTCTACTCGTGGGACCTTGTTTCATTTTTTAATGATATTGACACAAAAAAGGAACTCTGCTCTGGGGTTATTTACCTTGATGATGGCCCCTAAAGAGGCCATGGCTTCTAATAGGTTCTCATCAGATGGGAGAACAAAAATCTAGTAGGAAGACAAATCAAGGGATCTAATGGAAAGATCATGCTCCAATGCCCCTAGTAAATGATTCACCATATCACCAACTAGATCTAGGTCAAAAGAAGTTCAGAAAATAGTGAAAGGAACTTCTTCAATAGTAGGTACGGGTGTGGGATAGGTTTCCACATAATTAAACAATGGTGAAGGAGATACCACTTACATATTTGATACATTTAGGGAACTTGGATGATTGGCAGTGAAATCAGGACCATAAATGAAGTCTTATCGATAGTCACATTTTTTCCATCATGTGGGAAACACATCACTCGAAAGAGAGTGAAAATGAAAAAATAGCATAAATATAGTCTCGCCCTAGGAGAAAATTGAAATCCAAGGGGCCCATGACTACCATAATATCATTACGTACAATTTTTTGTTCCAAGGTAGCAGAAAATTGAAGAAAGATCCCTAAAGGTTGACAAGTTCTTCTGTTAAAAGCTAACATATTTGGAGCAATAGACACAGGCTGAGGGGAACCTAAAGCTTGACAAGAAATAGAGGATAAAATGCTAATATAAGCTCCCTCATCTATAGTAGTGTGATAAAAAAAATTATCATGAGCCTTCACCATGATATGAAAATGAATGTAAGAATGGAGACACAGCTCTATGAATTTACTCCAATCAAAGGCAATGACCTATTCTTGGAAGGGGTTTAGTAGAAATGGGATAAATGCTCCCTTGTTTAATAAGATATGAAGAAACAATAAGAAAATGAATTGTATGATTTCCACTATCTATTGAAAAAATGGGATCAAATGAAGGTGGAATTGGGTTAACCAATTTATAACCTAATGGTTGGTTGGGAACAAACTCATGGGATTCACATTCAGAGATATTGGGATTGACTAAAGATCCATTCGAGTAAATTACTTCATCAACTAGTGTACGATTTGTGGAAATTTTTCGGTAACCAGTTGGAAGTTGTTATGGAGAAGTAGTAAGGGTTTCCAACAGTTTGGAGGCTTCATCCAAACAAGGAAAAACATCAATAGGATGATTCCTTAACTTACAAGGAAACTTAACTTTACCCTTCTTTCGTGGATCTTATTAGCACTAGCCGATGGTTGGTCACCAACATGATATCAAGAGGTTGATGACAAGGTCTAATGTGAGCTTATGGACCATGATTCTAACACACGTGGAATACTAGGTTTAACTTTATAGGGATTTGAATGTTTCTCAACATTAGTTGCATTCATAACAATGTTTGCTTGGTTTCCCCCTGCTTATTTTTCTTCTTCTTCTTCTTCTTAGCTTCCTGGTTACTAGAATCAAGACTTTCACCAAGCGAGTAGGAAGAAAGGGATGAACAAATAATTGGTGAAGAAGGAAAAGGGTCAACTTTAGGATCAAGTTGAGCTAGATGTTGTTCAAGTGGAGGCTACTTTTTTGAAGAGTAATTTGGACATTTAGAACCAAAGAGGTTAAAAACAACTAAACTAGTAAACCAATGGTAAATACAAGAAGGTACAATGTTTCCATATAAGGAGCATTGTTTAAAAAATAAGGAAAAGGACAAAGATTCCCATCAGAGGGGTTTCATTGACTGGTAGACTCGAGAACTATTTCCATTAGCCTCAACCTAAGATCCACTAAGGAGTTGTTCCATGGTGAGGATGTTGTTCTGTATTTAATTAATTGATTTTAGAAATTAAAGACACAAAATAAAAATAAAAAGGGTAACTAAGCATATAAGGATTACCAATCCATTGTGAACTACAATATACCCTTTCCAATACGTGCATGCAATCTCCCCAAATGCTATGTTCGGTGTATCATAGTGAACAAGGCGATTGACTCGGTTACCTATGAAAGGTTTGCAACCTAGTGGGGGCTTCCCATATACTTGAGGTACATGGAAGCATAGTCTATGGTAGTGTTGTCTAATGCATCCTGAATGATAGGAAGTATTCTAATATACTCTTCATACGTGGAGCACCATCCGATATACTTGAGGTTACATGGAGAACAATCTGATATACTTACTTACGTGGAATACCGACTACCCCTAGAATGTAACGCAGGCTAATAATGATAGCTCATATGTTTAATGGTGTCAGAACATGACTCTAGCCTAGATCACTACGAGTGTTGTTCCAAATGCTCCTTAGGTTATTTGAATAAATTTTAAAGTTGATCTTCAATTAAGTTTCAATTTCAAGGCTCATGGTACAAATTCACCTGAACTACCTATGATGCAACTAACATGATGAAAAAAACTCTTTTATTTCGATGAAGATCTATTTATGAGAAGGAATAAACGAACAATGATGCAACAAACAAGACTGTCCTAATCAGATCTTTCAATGTACTATTCCAATGCAATTTAAAAAACCCTATATCCAATCCAGAAATGGATATTTTTCTTTTCTTTTCTTTTCGATTTTCAAATGCAATGAAAATGAAGCTAGATGATTGACCAAAATAAATCACACATACTACAACTGTATATGAGAATTATTTTTATTCAATCAACAATCAAGCTAAGTGTTCACAAACCCTAATTGACAAGAAGAAAGAAAAGAATTAAACAAACTCTAATCAAAAGTAAAACAACCTCAAATGTAAACACATTGATGGATTTACAGAGATAATGAATAGTTTAGAGACTTAGGAAAATTCATTGGATCAAAACAAAACTCAGAGAAAGACACAAAAATGTATTTTTTGCATCCTACATGAATTATTATAGTCTAGATAAGAGAACCAATGTGTGCATCACAAAAATAGAGAGAGACAAGTACACTAGGTCGCTCTGTCTTAGAGAAAAAAGTGTGTTGGGGCTAATTTTGTTCAAAGAAAAAACAAAAACCCTACCAAGCTTTGAATTATGTTTTCCTAAGACTAATTACTATCTAAGCAAGTCAACTTAAGTCAAACTGAAAGGTATAAATGGATATGCAAAGGAAACCACTATAGGAACATATCATTAGTCACCAAGTTGTTTGATGGAAGATGATCTCCTTCATACAAAAGTGAACTCCCTAGATCTAGTGGCTTGATCTAGAAACAACACAAACCAAAGACTTGTATTTTCCTTAGAGAAATTAGAAAATACTACCTGGAATCCAACGTAACTCCTCCTCTTCTCTTGGCTTGTAAACTTTAGCTCCGACTCCAATTTCTATAAATGGAACCTGCAAAACGACTACAACAAGAAAGATAACTACAAGATACAAATAACATAGACTAATATATATAATCAATGAGTCAAGAAGGCATTGAAATACATATGCATCATATATACACAAGGATAGGAAAATAAAGATTTTGTATTATAGGAGAAGATTACAATTCTTTTGCATATATTGACCATGTAGGTGTCTCCCACCTAACTTGTCCTTCCTTAGCCACAAAGAAAACCTTCAATCACAACTCAAGGATGGTAATATATCCTTAGGTAAAAAGAAACAATATCAAGGCATAGTTAAGAGTCTCCAAAATCCAACCCACACTATGAGAGGTAGTGAATATATAGGGTAAATGGGGTAGTTTAGGATTTACAAATCTAGGAATTAGATCCACATATGAGGGAATAGAAGATATAGGGATAAGAGATAAGACCTCTAGAGTAGGAATTCACGATCTTAATCAATAGAAAATGGTTAAAACCACCTTAGAAGTTTCTAAAAAGAGAAGATTCATAATTACTTTTTATTTTTCCTGAAATTATAGAACCATCACACTTGTAGAGAAGGAAACATGTGCTAGTCAATGTAGTTGCTCAATTATGCAACATGAATCAGTGCATGTTTCTAGAACGTAGGGTGTGTTGGGGACAAAACTAGATTTTTGAGTTGATTAACCTATAAAACTTGGGTTTTTTTAAGAGATAATGTTTAAGTCTTTGCAAAGGGTTGATTGCAAGGTTTCAAGGATGTTGATTGATCCATTTTCTAGGCCACTTGAGTAGATGTGACAAAATGACCCGTAACATTGACCAATCATCACTGTGTTTTCTTGGGTCTGTGTAGGCCCTCCTTGTGGTCAATACAACCCATGTTCCTTCATTACTTTTTTCCTTTTTTTTTTATTTAATTGTTTCCCAAATACAATATGGGCATGTCCTTCATTTCTAGATGAATTTCATATATAGCTAGCCTATTAAACCCACTCAGTCAACCAATGAATAATATTTAAAACAACCAACTTCCTCAAGAAATATATATCCTCAAGTTTTGGAATATGTGTCCCTTTCTCTCAAACATTTACTTTATGGCTACATAATTATAAAGAAATACTCACAAGGGAATTTTCCACATGGGATATCAGAAACCCCGCCTTCTTGAAGGAATACCACCCCTTGTGTTATGATTCCCAAACACAAGAGAAAACATGCTTAGCCCAAGCATAATGGTAGTGAAATTTATATTTACATGTTATTTACATTCAATTTTCACATACTTAGTTGTTTTCCTAGAAACGCATTGGATATATAATCTAGTAAATCGGTCGTATTTCAGTGGTTCTCTTGCAATTCTCTAGTGATTTTTTTGCACACTCTGATATGTTCCAATTTCTATTTTTCCTCTTTCCAATCAACTTCATTCACCTAAATCTGGGCAACCCGATGTACTCCTACATCATAACTTTCAACCTCTCATGAGATTTTTCATAAAGAAAATTACAATGAAATTAAGCATACCCTCATGACTAGATATCTCCATTATGTCAATCCCTCCAATATGAATTAGGAGTATGATTAGTCATTCTTTCACGAGAATAATCCTTGATAATGACTTGTCAATTGCATTGGAATTTCACATGTTTATTTATACCTCAACATGTTCAAGAACTCATCAAATATATACTTATGCCACAAAGTCAAGATTGAGAGAACCTCCTGGATCCATGCAAGGCATGCATGGGATTAGGATCAATGGTCCCAAAATTTGGCCCAGGAATTTTTTATTCAATTCCTTTATTTCTGTTGGTTACAAACCCTAGTGTTGTGATGGTTCCCAGCCAAGATTTTATCATACAAACATCACAACTACATTCTCACAACATCATAATACAAGGATGCATTTTTGTGCACATACATGTCAGTCATGCAATTTTAAAGTTTAGGAAACCTCCCTTTTTATGTCATTCCCATGACTATTTTGACAATTTCCATTTATTCTTATGGACTCAACCAACCCACTTAGCTATCATACTCATCCTTTTTGCCTTCAACTTCTCATTACATGTACATCGGGTTTCATTCAGGTATAATTTCCTCATTGGGATCAACTCAGATATTCTTGAGAGCTCAGTTATATTACCTTCCTACCCAACAAGATTTTAAATACCCAAAATATAAAAGACCAAAGAGTTAAATGAAAGAAAAATCATAACAGCTAATGGAAATGATTCAAAGCCATAACAAGGTTGCATGATCAAGCACAATCAATAATTAACTAATAAACCATACATAAAACTAATTGAAACATGAGTTGCACAAACATTCAATAAGCACAACAAATCCATCCTCTTGGTTCCCTGTTTTTCTCAGTGCTTGCGAGTATAAGCTCAGCCTAAGCCCTTTAGCTAATTTCATTCAGTCTTTGTACGATCTTTTGATAATTTAATTACATTGCTTCGATAGTAACAAATTGGGTATGCTATCACACCTAGTCATCCATCTCAACCATTGATGTCAGTTGAACAATTTGTCTATTTTCCATGACTCTGTGGGTTCCTGGTAGATTTCAAGCTACGTACTCCATTGTTTGTGTTTCTTGCATAATATGCAATCCAGGTTGATTTCTCTATATCTAGAGATAATCTACATGAAAATGGTATTCCTTGCATTTATAGCATACTGTGCGGTTCCATTGGGACCCATACCCTTCTTTAGCTTGTGGAAGTTGGTCTTCATAATCTGCGTTGAACTTCTATTGATTTTTACCTTTGTTGGTGGTGAAACTTCTTATATTCATCCCAGGTCGTTGTCCTAAATTTCCTTACAATTTTCCTCCAATTCTAAAACTACCTTCTACATTCAAATCAACCTTAGGCTCTGGCCTATTCTTAAATTGTTTGTAGTGGTGTTTTAGCTTTATGACCACATTCTCCAAGGTTTGTGGCTCATCAAATTCGATTCTATCCTTGAAGGATTGTGGCAGCCCATTGATAAATATTTCGGCTTTTTCCTTTTCCTTCTTGAGGTAGGGCACATACTAAAGCAACATGTGGAATTTAGTAATATACTCTTCATCATCCATCTCCCCATTCTAAGCTCATAGAACGTCTTTTCCTTGCTGCCAAAATATATTTCGGATAGGTATTTGTCCTTGAAGTGATTCTAAATTTATCTCCATTATAGTTGCTCTTCTCTTATGCCTTCAATATTCTTTAGATCCTCCCACCAGATGTCAACATTTCCTTTCAATATGAAGATAGCCACCATTGCTTTCATATTCTCAAAGTATTTATGAACTATGAAGAAATTTTCCATCCCCAACAACCATGCTTTATCATTTTCCACTTCCTTTACCTCACCATCAAATGTAAGAGGCTTAGATTTCTTAAATTCCTCTAGTACATATTCTTTTTCCCTTCTTCTACCATGATGATCATGATGATAATTCCTTTTGTAGGTGTCTTAAAGTTGTTTCTTATGTTTGTTGGTCCTCTTCTTTGGAATGTATAGTAGAGAAAAATACCTCCTTTTACTATATCATCAATTGACATTCTTTGTATCTTTTTGGATCTGCTCCATTTATTATTTCTTGTTCCAAGGGACTTCTCTTATCCCTATTACTAGCTCTCAACTCATGTTGCCTTTTCTTTTGCAAGTTGAAAAGCTATGTGATATGACTATATTGACTTTTTCTTACCTCTCCTATTATTTGACAAGCCTTTCATTATCCCTAATAAACCTCTTGTTGTCAACCTTGAAACTCCTTATTTTAGCCCTTAGACTCCTTAATGTGTCCATTAAGTCAAAACAACCTATCTCTCTTCTCTACTCCATTGATCTTTCCTTTCCATGTCCATGTTGTGAACAATTAGTGTTGTATTGAACCATTCTTGAAGTCGTTCATTTTGGCCTTTAGTGTCCTCCTCCCCATTTTCATGCACACATAACTATTAGACTAAACATACATAAGTGATCAATATAAATCATCAGATTGGTTTTTTATAGAAAATTTGTGGTTATAAGGCTAGATATAACATCACATCCAAGGTTAGCACTTCACTAATAATAAAAATCATGTCCAGTCATTAGTACCATGTTATATGTACATAACACAATCAAGGTCATTAGCAACATACATAATCAATCTACGTGATGACCAAATTATAACACTTGTTACAATGATTCAAATCATAATTTAATATCCAAAGGTATAGTTTTGAACCTTTGATTTTATACCTTTGTAATATATCCCCTTACCACCCCTAGACCACACTAAGGTGTAAGGAGGCAATTACTATTGGAGACCCAACCTCCAAAGTCTAGTTATGGAAATTGGGTTTAAATATTTTTCTATTTTTTAACAATTTTCAAAGCATAAAAAGAATAGATCCATCTCATTCATCTTGTTGGTTCCTTTCCAGTGATATAAAATTTACCTCAATCTTATTTACGGATCAAAAAGTTATGACCCTTCAAAGCTTCATCATTTGATTTCTAGCCATAACAACAAGGATATACCACATGGAATCCATGTGATGCCCTTATGGCAACCCCATTGCACTATAGATCCACCTCAATAAAACCTACCACAACCATGCCACCATGGACTAATCACATTTCCAGGCTGACATAAGGTCAGGGTCATCGTTAGATAGATAGATAGATATTTGTGTGTCTACGTTTGTGTCTATGGTACACGGTATTTTGTCATATCTCCTATTCACTTCTTGTGCCATATCATGGAGTGCCAAAACATTGAATACTATGCAACATGTCCATCATGATATACAGACAAAAACCTCCCTAAAGGATCAAAGGAAAATTGCCCTAAAATCATTCTAGAGAAAGTTGCCTAAAAACATAATTTTTGGCATCATAGCATTTTTCTCCACTACCTTCCCATGTTGATGGTAGGTTTCTCAAATATACACTACACTACCAGTGTGGGTTTTCATAGGAAAACTTGTGTTGAACCTCTTCTGGTAGGATTTCCCAAACTAGACGAGAAGCTTCACTCACTAGAACCTTCGGGAACAACGAGCTAGATATTGGTTGTTGTTGATATGGTCGAGCTCTCTCATTTTGGCCTCTTGATATTATCATCAAGGGCTTTCCCCTTGAGATGTGGACCTTCCTCCCTCTTTTGTGGATCCCTAACTCCCTCTCCCTTCCTATAAATTCATTCCCTTCCATCCCCAAATGGTTGGTCATTGATTTTTTCATCCCTATGCTGGGATTATGCTTACATGCTACCCGTTCTAGCTTGGAGAAGGATTGCTTGAAGATTCTTTTCTTAAACTTGGACATCCACCCAAAAGAAGGCAACAACATCAAGGCATATGTTGTATGCTTCCCTTTTAATTTCTTAATATATACATCCAATGTTCACTTTCCATAATTGTGTAAATGTTTACGCTATTAGCTTAATGTTCCTTGATCTGTTAAGTAGTTTATGCTTGATGTGTGTTATATATGCTCTCATGCATTTCATAGTACTTTTATCTTCCTTACAGATTTCTAGACATGCAGAATATCTTAGGAGCAAGGCCTGAAGTGAAATATTCAAAGCCATCTCTAAGGATTGAGCAATTAGCATTAGAATGAGGTAGATTCCTCCTTCTTACTGAATTTGTCAAGAATAAGCTAGGAAAGTGTGTATTAGATTGTTTGGTTTATTGCTATACCAACCCATTGGGCTAGAGGGATCACCTATGTCCATAAAGGTGATTTTCCTTCACAACAAAATGGTGACTCCGCTAGGCAGGCTATAGCTTGTTCATCCTCCTTTCTCAACTGATCTCTTGATTAATTTGACCGACCATCATGTTTCAGTTAGTTTAGGTTGATATAGGTCTTCACGATCATTGGTTACTATCTTAGAGTGCTTAGTCTGGAAGAGTTTGTGAAATTATTTTTATTTTTTTCTTTTTTCCTTGACCAATATGTTTGTTGATCTAGCAGTCGCGCTGCCAGCGCACTTTTTCTTAAAATTTTCGCGCTTATCCCCAGTGTGTCTGAGCCCCTAAGACCCTATTTTATCCTGTATGACTGGTTTTTGTTGATGTTTTGATTGATTGCCTTATTTTATTAGTAAATCCTTACTTCTATGAACTTTCAATTGTTTGAGTGCAATTTGATTGATTTTAGGGTTTATAGGTCGATTGGTTATCTCTTGTCTCTTTAAGTGTCTTTGAGTCTCTGGTTTGTTGAATGATTAGGTCTATTCATCTGGTAAAGTCACTTGAAACATTGACTTACATTGGGTGTCTTGTGCAAAGTTGGAGATCGGTCGTCGTAAGTTAAGTCCTTGGTTTCAGCTAAGGTGTATATAATGGTTCACTGATACTTGATAAACCCTCTTTCCTAGTACACCCTTTTTTATTTTTATTTTCTTTTAAATTTATAAAATTTAACTGGCCACAATAACATGACTTACCTATGCAATTATCCTTTGCCTTATATTGCCTAATTGATAGTAAATTTTAATTGTAGGCTCAAATCAACCACCCCCTTTTATTTATTTTTGAGAAAAGGTCATCGTGGTTGAACCATCGGGTTCACCTTACATTTCTCCTTTATCATCTAACACTGAAGGGTCATCACAAGGAGTTCATCCTAAGTTTTCACAGTCACTTGAAGATCAAGGTCTTGAACTTGGATTTTTCCCAAGTATCCAACCCCTTTCTTCTCGTCCTCCAACTCGATACTCATCATCATCTTAGGAATTTGATCCAAAAACCCCTAAGAGTCCAAAGAGGTTTCTTTTATTCCCTCTGAATCCACTTTGAATCCATTGGTTATATCTCCTCAAGAGTTGTATAGTCCATACGATAATCTTGATGTACCTTTGGAGTAATCTCCATAAACATCTCGGATTCCTCCTCACCAACTATTTCCACCCATGGCTTTAGAAGGTGAGTTTCTAGCCTCTTCTCAAGGTCATCCCGAAGTCTGAGCTACTCATACTCTTGGTGTTGATAATGATTCTGAATACGACTTTCCACTTGAATATTATCCATATGTGGGAAGTGTTGCACCTCCACCATCCCTTGAAAGTAGTGAGCCTTTGTTTCTAGCTGGTTATACATATTTAGCTCAATTGGTTTCAAGGACTCCATTTGTTTCAAACATGGCCTCCCAAATTCTCGTACCAACTGCAGTTTCATCAGTTCCTATACAATCGATAGTCACAATTGGGGAAATTAATGTCCCTATAATTTCCCAAGGTCCCCCATTAAGTGGACAACACCTATCCCACCACATGGGGGGAAAAAATCCCCTCTACCTTATGTACCTCCTATTTTAGGTGGACCTTATGTAATGCACCTCAAACTCATGCCACCGTAGCTAGCCACAATTTTGGTAGTGTACCTTATCCTAGTGGATCATCAATTCCATGTGGATCAGGCCAGATCCTATATCAACAACCTCTTTCACCTTAGATACCCTACTAGCAACAGTACCCTATGTATGGCTCTCAACAACCTCAGAATCCACCCTTTACTCAACAGGAAGGCCCCTAAATGCAACATAGTTCAAATCCATCATTTCGGGCATCTGGTCAAGCTCAAGATGGAACTTATTAGTACCAATCTGGAACTCAACAAATTTCACAAGGAACTTACCAACAATAACAACCTTATGTACAACAACAAAATTTTGTACATCAAGGACCTTATGCACAACAAGGGCCTTACAAACAATCGTTGTAGTAGCAAGGCCAACACTTGCAACAACAAAACCAACCTTTATATCAACAAGGTCAACCCTTGAAACCATAAGGTCAACCCTTGCAACCACAAGGTCAACCCCTGCAGCAGTGGGGCCAACAGTTGCAACAACAACCTTATAATCCATATGTCACACAAACTTTTTATCCAACCTATGGTTCTCAATGATCTATGGTAGGTTAGTATCAACCTTACCCCTGTTAAATCCCACCTTTTTTGGGGGAAAAATCCACCTTTTTATGGTCAGAATACCCCTCATTGGGGGGAATATCAAGCTCCTTATGGTCAAAATCTGCCACTTTGGGGGCAAAACCCATACTAGAAATGATGGAATCCACAAGCTAGGCATTATCAAAGGCCTCCCATGCCTTTCAACGCATAATTTCCATTTCTAGCAACGTTGGAACTACCATATGTGTCAAGGCTCACTAATGATCTGATACTTCATTCGCCTTATTGGCCTCCGTTTCCCACTAAGATTCCTAGCGATTGTCCAAAATTTGAAGGAAAGTTTGGATAAAACCCATAGGCCCATGTAATGACTTACCATTTATCGTGTTCATCCCATTCCTAGGTTGAAGATTTTGTTCATCTACGTCTTTTCCAGTGAACCCTGATGG
Organism: Pinus taeda; assembly: GCA_000404065.3. Lineage (NCBI taxonomy): Eukaryota > Viridiplantae > Streptophyta > Pinopsida > Pinales > Pinaceae > Pinus > Pinus taeda. The sequence continues at coordinate 75,085 of APFE030430443.1, forward strand.
GTGCTACCATGAAACGGTACATTGAGTTACCTCGAGGTTCCTATCAAGACTTCAATTCTTTGCGAATGGCCTTCCTTACTCACTTCAAGTTACCAGTCCATTATGAAACCGGTACCCATTTTCTTACTTCTTTGAAATAGAATACTGCTACCCACATCTCTGATCATATCCATGAATGGAGACATTGCTGTCACCTTATCAAGTTTGATATTCCTAATGAGTTTTTAACTGAATGGTTTAGCAAATCATTCGTCAATAAAATTTCCAAGGACATAGTGATGGGAGGTTGTGTAACCAAAGATCAAGACATTTCTCATGCTCAATATTTAGATTTGGTGTATTCCCAATCTGGCATGTTATATGATCTCTTGCCTGATGCTCTGAGACCATCTACAGATCCAACATCTTCTAAGCCTCCAGATGTACCACCTTTCGATCGTATTATTGGATCAGTGACTCAAACTTCTAGTAAAGCTTCTTCGAAGCAAAAATCCGTTTCAAATTCTGCATCCAATCCTCCTTTGAACCCCTCTCCAAATCCTGGTAAAACCTCTTAGGTCAATACCATTCAGTATACTGCAGCAGACAAAGACTCTAAAGGTAAAAAGAAGGATAAAGGAAAAGAAAAATATGATACCCCAAAATAGGATCCTCCAAAGTCATCTTTTGATCATGCATCAAAACATAAGCCCAAATATCCTTGCTTCATTTGTAAGGAAGATCACTATACCAAGGATTGTCCCCATCGTGCGAGAGTTAGTCTCTTGTTAAAAGTCACTCAAGGGACACTAGTTATACTGAAAGAACCTTTCCCATCATAGAAGACCCAATTGGTAAAACAACAACAATCTTCTACATCTTTGGGTTCTCAGGTTTACATGAGTGGAACAATGCCTGTTTTTGTTGCCACCCGGTCAAAAGACTATCAAACTCCTAAAAAATAGATTGTGGAGAAAGAAGTTACTGATACACCTTCTACTTCTACTTCGCCCAGTTCTCGTCCTTTTCATATTGAGATGCCCAATAATGACTCCATTATCTGATCTCCTCCCAAGGGTGTTCTTCGGAAAGCATCTTGCAATCCGAATGCGCGAGCTGCCCAACATTACAATATTGTCAAAGATTTAGCTCAAGTGCTTTCAGTGATGTTTGCCTTGGAATTTCTCCAGATGTTTCCAATGCAATGGAAAGCATTACAATCCACTATAAGAGGAATTGACCCTACATATTCGATTTTGATCATTTTTGACGTAAAAAATCATGTTTCTTGGCTTCCCCATCAACTTGTGTTCTTGATCCAAGTCATTATAAAAGGGAAGATGATTCATTGAACTATGATTGATGAAGGTGCTTCCACCTGCATCATGTTTGTTTCATGCTGGAAAGATATAGGTTGTCCACCTCTCAACCAGTCTTTGAACACCTTAAAAGCCTTTGATGACAGAGGATCTTGTCCTTACATTATTCTCATAAGTTTGCACATCACGTTAGAAGGGAAAACAGTCGAATTAGAAGTAGAAGTCGTTGATGCGAATCTAAATTATAACCTTCTACTTGAACGAAGTTGGAATCATGTTATGTTTTTTGTAGTTTCATCTTTGTTCTATGTACTCCATTTTCCTCATGAAGGGAAAATAGTCACCATTGATCAATTAGCCTTTTTCTCTTCTAGTTCTTTGAATGGAAACGTGCCATATGTGGGAAATAGCGACATTCCTTTTGAGAGAGTTGGGGTAGGTATTTTTAAAGACTCTAGTCTTATGGGAACTTTTTCCCTCCCACCTCCTCATATCGCTTCTGTCAACATGATCTCTACTTCTTGCAATCCTTGGATCGTTCCTTCTCCCAACTAGGTTGATTCTTTTGGCAACGTTATGCCACTTAGCCCAATAGAACAAGCTTATCAGTATATTTTTTTAGCTTCGACGACCACTTCTTAAAGTCATACTACTCTTAGTATGCATCTAGACGCATATTTATAGTCTCCTTGGCTTGGTTCTTGGGATTATTTGGGTCCCTTGAATAAGACATTTCCCACTGATGAGAGCATCACCGAGGTTATGTCTCTTGAGGAAACTCACTACAATGATGCTCATCATCACTCCTCTTTTCTCCCAAGTCTTGGAGAGATTTCATCGTGTCTAGATACATTTTTTTCCCACACGCTTATCCATCCACTTCAGACACCCATCTTGGTGCATGAAGTTTTGTTTGAGGGAAACATGGTGAACATAATTGCTACCTTTCCCATTGACATTTTGGTCCCACCTATAATTGTCAAAATCATTCAACTGGGGGCATCTTTTTCTCATGAGGAGATTGATATTTTCTTGCCTTCTTTTATGATATCTTCTCACTGAGTCTTTATCGTTCAACCATTATCTCAATGGGGTATTCATCCTATGAGTTGTAACCCTCACTCGCCTAGGGTGCATGGGGGCATTGTCACTTATGTGTGTTATTCCATTATTTGGACGAGTTGATGTGTACAAGTCATGCTAATGGTGAAAATTCAATTTTATTGTTTGTTGATCGATTACCCAAGTCCAAAAATGGGCTCCATCTAAACATTTTTACCCATTATCCATGTAAATACTTAGGTACATTAGTGTGCAGTGTGTTTTTGGTGTTAGTTTGCTTTTTCAAACCTTTTCTTTTGCTTACCTCATGCTCTACTTGGTTTGCAGATGTCATCCAACCATTATGTCAGTTTTATTGATGGTGCTTTTCGTAGTACACATAATCTACCTTCCGATGAATGGGCAACCTATGAACCTAAAGGTGAGTTAGTGAATTTACAAGGTATATGTTTAGGTCAAATGACTAATAACATTGATGAATATAGTGCAGTCATCAAAATTTTGTCAGAAGCTATCGTTGTTTGCATTAGAGATTTAATCATAAAACTTGACTCATAGCTCATTGTACTACAACCTAATGGACAATACTAAGTTAGAAACCCTCAAATTTTGAGAATGTATTTGTGAGTTCGCTTATTGGAATGAGAATTTGATTTTATTACTTATTATCACATTCCAAGACACATGAACACATTAACAGATGCATTGGCTAATTATGTGTTAGATAGACATTTGTGAAACTTGTCAATCATAGAACATCACACATCGGATATGGTAAATAGGAAATAATAATATATATATATATATATATAATAGATATATATATATATTATATATATTATATATGTATATTATATGTTATATATATATATTATATATGTATATATATATATGTATATATATTATATGTATATATATGTATATATGTATATAATATATTTATATATATATATGTATATATGTATATATGTATGTATATATGTATATATGTGAGTGCTTGCAAAATAGTTTGCTACATCAGAATAAGAAAATTTGTGTTTTGAGACACATGGCTTTATAAGCCTACATAGTGCAGAAAGAAAAAGTTGTCTATTCGCCCACGTGGTGCTCATGATAGTACGAGACAACCCTAATGACTCAGCCCAATAGCAGACGCAGTCTAGTGGATGCCCCTACTATGTGACTCTAATAGCATAATGGCACCTCATAGATCGATGCATACTCTGGAATCCCCGTGGTTAAGATTTCCAGGTTGTGCTCTACCTCGATGATGGGATCATCTCCCTCTACATATGGAGGAGCATCCTCGAATTGGCGGGACACTCACCTAACTATTGGAGAGGCCCTTGGAGGTCTCTTTGGTCCAACATCTGTAGAACATTCTAAGTCAAATTTCAGTATGCATATAAAAAATGATTAAAAAAATCAAAAACTTCAAAAATAGTTTTTTACCTAAATCAGTCCACCACTCCCCTAGAGAGAGTGGAAGTTCTGGATCACCTTGAAAAACCATCCCTACATATGCCCAATCATCGACCAAGAATAGTTTTTGATGCAACCATCCAAAAAATGTTGGAGGGAATGACAACTGTTGACTGCCCCCATCTGAGAAAACGTGGATCTCTAGGTGCTGGAGGATCCACTTCCATCCACTGATAATGGAATAATGGCACATGTTCTAGGATGAATGTCACTAGAATAGATCCAAATCCAAATTGTTTCATATTCCCCCTCTTGCACTTGGTTAGTTGGCACTTAATGCACGCCAATAAACATGTCATATGGTTGACAAGGAATCTAATTCCTCTCTCTCTCTCTCTCTCTCTCTCTCTCTCTCTCTCTCTCTCTCTCTCTCTCTTCTCTCTCCTCTCTCTCTCTCTCTCTCTCTCTCCTCTCTTTCTCTATTACTCTCTCTCTTATCTCTCTCTCCTCTTCTCTCTTCTCTCTTCCTCTCTCTCTCTCTTCTCTCTCTCCTCTCTCTCCTCTCTTCTCTAGCTCCCTCTTCCTCTCGTCTCTCTCTCCTCTCTCTCTCTCTCCTCTCTCTCTCTCGTGGCTCTCTTTCTCTCTCTTTCTCTCTCTCTCTCTCTCTTCTCTATCTCTCTCTCTCTCTCTCTCTCTCTCTCTCTCTCTCTCTCTCTCTCTCTCTCTCTCTCTCTCTCTCTCTCTCTCTAGCTCAGAAGGGATACATGAGTGCCTCTTCCCAATCAAGTATTTTCTTCAATCCATAAGCTTCTAGTGGGTTCCTTTAGTTGGTTCACTTTCTCTAGAACTCGATCACTGTGATATTGATCATTGTTCTCTCTTTACACCTCCAACCCTTAGATAAATTTCTCCTAGTGCTTTTTGCATGTGTGAATGAGTTATCTCCTCCCCCATCTACTTGTTTTTTTCTCCCCCAACAATACTAATCGTATGTCTTTTTTGAGGCTCCATGCAGGTCAACCAACCTTGGACAACACAACCCAGTTTGCCTTTATTTTTTTCCCTTTTTTTCTTATGGTTATTCCCAAAAATAACATGGGTTGGTCTTGTATTAATTTATTTCATATTCAACCTGTTTAAACCAAGTTATCAAATCAATGGTTGATTTATTTAAAATCACCTTTCCTCAAGCAATATCCCTCCCCAAGAAACTAGAATTTGTATCTCTTTCTCTCATTCAATACATTACAATTATTTATAATGAGGGAATATTTAAACAGGGGATATCATAGACCCCTCACCTTTGGGGGAACACCGTCCTCAGTGTTTTCTATTCATATACAAACAACACTTGCTTTAAACTAAGCACAACTGATATGGAGATTTATACACACAACTCTATACGAAATTTATCATTTATTTTCCCATATATAGCTACTTGCCTTGCAACTCAAAATATATATTTCAAAGGATCTCTTTGAGTCTTCTTGGTGATTTTGTTGTGTTCTCTGATATCTTCAAGTTGTTGCTTGTTAGTCTGGCAACCAACTCCATTCACCTCGATTGAGAAATTCCCATGCTTCCCTATAACATGGCATATAATCTCTCATGAGATTCATCATAAAGAAAATTGCAATAAAATCAAAAGATACCTTTATGAATAGACTTCTCCACAAAGCAATCCATACCATATGACTTAGAAACATGATCAATCATTTTTTCACAAGAATGAACCCTAATAATGATGTCGATCACAACATAATTTCATGCAATTATTTATTCATTAGCATGTTCATGAACTCATCACATGCTTATATATGTCAATAGAGACAAGGTTGAGAGAACCTCCTACAGCCACACAAGGCATGCAAAGTATTGGGATCAATGGTCCCAATTTGACCAAGGAATTGGTTATCCAAATCCTTTATCCATGCTTGTTGCAACCCTACTATTATAATGATTCTAAACCAATTCTTGTCATGCTAGATAATACCTTTGATCTATCACTACAACATAATATGATGTTGCATTTTTGTGCACATACATATTGGTCATGCATTTTAAAATTTTAGGAAACCTCCCTTTTTTTACCATTCCCATGGTTGCTCTATCACTGTCCATTTATCATACTCTTCCTTCCTATCTTCAGTTACCCATTTATTCATCCACTGGGCTTCATTTGGATCTGATTTCCTTGTTGGACTCCACTCAACCCTTTCCAATATCTCCATTATCTTACATCCACACCCAACAAATTTCCCAAGACCCAAAACATAGAAGGAAAAAAGAAAGGGAGATGAAAAAATTTATAATAGTTCGTAACAACAATACAAAAAATAAACAGTGTAGCATGGTCATGCATAAGTCAACGATAAAAACAATAGAACCAATATGAGCCCAATTCAATAGGAAAAACTAATAAATCAAGTATTAAAATTAGTTTGGAAACACCAAATGCATAAAACATTCAGCAATACGACTACCCAATACCCATGAGTTATGGTGTTTCTCAAAACTTCATGAGTAAGGCTCAACCCAAACTCTCTCCATGATTTCACTTAATCTCTTTACTATAACCAACTATAATAATTTTAATTCATCCTATGCACAAACTATTTACAATTTAATTACACTTCTTCAAATGGTAATAGGAGAGTTACGCTACCACATCTAACCAACCCTCTCGCTAGTTGAGGTTGGGTGACCGTCTTGCTTATCTTCCATAACAACGTAGGTTCTAGGCACATTTAGAGCCACATCCCAAACCATCTCGACTTCTTGAACGTGGTACAAACTTAAACCATCATTCTTGCATTGTGGACAATCCTTTCTCAGGTGATTCTCCTCGCAAGTCCAACACTTAAAGAGCCCTCTTCTGTAACCTTTGGCCTCTTCTCCTACAACCTTAAAAGGTCTATCTTTATTAGCAACATTGAACCTCTATTAGTGGTGAAAATTCTTGCCTCCTCCCCCAAATATTTCCTTGAATTTCCATGCTTTCTTCCTTTAAATTTTAAGTTTCCCCTTGCCTTCAAATTGGCCTTGAGTTCTAGCCTATGCCTAGACTATTCATAAAAAATATTTAGCTTTCTAACTGCTTCTTCAAGGGTCCATGACTCATCAAATTAGATCTTGTCCTTGAAGGGTTGTGGTAGCTCATTGATAAACCTTTGTACTTTTTCCTTTTCCTCCTTGATGTAGGGCACATACCAAAGAAACTCCAGGAATTTATTAACATACTTTTCATGAGACATCTGCCCTATTTTGAGATCATACAAATCCTTCGCCTTTATTTCAAAATACCTCTCTAATAGGTTTTTATCCTTGAAGTATCCTTCAAATTCACTCGAAGACAACTCCTCATCTCATATGCCTTTTACATTTTTCAAATTTTCCCACCAAATATCAACCTTGCCCTTTAGGATGAAAGTAGCTACCTTAACCTTCATGTTATTTGAGTAGTCATAGATTCTGAAGAACTTTCTCATTCCCAGTAGCCAATATTTTGCATCCTCTGATTTCTTCATCTTACCATCAAATGTGGGAGGATTTTCCTTCCTAAACTCCTTTAGTACATATTCTATTTCCCTTCTTTTCCTAAGATAATGATGATGAAAATGATCTATTTTGTAAGTAGCATTGGAGTGTTGTCCATGAGTGTTGGTATTTCTCTCTAGGGTACTCACTGGGGCATTTGCTTTTATTGCATTCTCATTTTAGTGTTTGTGCTTTTTCCTAGATCCACTACGTTTTCCCCATTATTTCTTTCTTCTTGTCCCAAAGATCTTTGCCTATCCCTATGAATAATTCCCATCACGTTGCCTTTCCCTTTGTAAGTATGATGGGATTTGTAATATGACTGCATTGACTTCTGCTTGTTTTCATTATTCTATGACAAGAATTTTATTATCATCCTTACAATTCCTTATTTTAGCTCTTAAGATCCTCAATGTGTCCATCTTATCACGAGAGTATTCCCCTCATCATCACTCAACTAATATTTCCTCTTCAACTATCGTTTCATATTCATATTTGTGTTGTGACTGGTTGGAGTTATATTGCACCATTCCTATCTTCATCTCTTTGAACCATAGTGTCTTCTTATGTGTTTTCACACACAAAAGCACATAACTATTATATTTAAACAAAATTCAAATGCATAATGGACAATACCACCTTGGATTTTTGTTGGAAATTTGTTGATGTAAAGCTAGCTACAACATTACATCTCAATTAGTACATCAACATGTTGTATAGGCAATCCTTTCTATGGACAGAAACAATCCCTCTAGTCCTATGGGAGGATCTAGAAACTACAGAAGATAACTACATGCAATCTTTCCTAATTCATATTAGAAAATACAAAGGAGGATAGGTCTCCTACCTCTCTCTAATGCTAATACCCTTGATGTCGACCTTGACTCTTTGGCTTCAAAGCTCACGATATCCTCTTCGCCAGTGTAGATGAGTGCCTGCAAGAAAAATTAAATGGAGACAACAAAATTATGCAAAGCATAATATTGTCATATACAAAAAATGTAACAGATCAAGTAGCATTACAATAAATGGTCAATAATTGACACATTTATGGAAAGAAATCATATATTGTATTATTAATAAATGGAAAAGGGATAATTACAACCAATTAAGCCTTGATGTTGGAAGCCTCCTTCAAGTGAGATTCCAATTCCAAAACTTAACCTTCAAACACCTTTTCTCCTTTGTAAATGGGCATCATTTGGGCACAACTCAGCAGTAGGATGGAAACCAACCATTAGTGGAAGGTGGGAAATTCATTTATAGGGAAGGAGAGGGAGTTGAGGATCCATGAAAATAGGGAGGAGTTCCACATCTCAATGGAGAGATCCATTGAAAGAGGATCTATGGCCAGGAATGGGAGGTCTTGTTCCAATTCTCATCTACCTGAAACCATGTCGTCGTTCTCGAGCTTTCTAGTAAGAGAAGTTTCTCCTCCATTTTGGGAAAAACTACCTTAAAAGGACCAACGCAGATTTTCCTAATAAAATTCATGCTAGTAGCGCTAGGAATGTATCATGAAACATGTGATCATCACGGGTTACTAGTTATGAAACACGCACTGGTCTTGAAAAACAAGGTTTTTGACAAGTTCTTTAGAATTCTTTCAAGGCAAGTTTTCATCCTGATAACCACAAACATGTTTCATCGTGAATACATTGTTTATGAAAACTTTCATCATTTTGCGACACTTGTGGCATTTACGACACAAAGTACGACACTTCAGGATGCAAGACTGGGAGTGTGAAAAAATAATGTATAATAGATGCCCCGTGAAGCATGAAGTCAGAACGGGAAGTGATGGTTGAGGTGCTTTACAAGCAAAGGTAAGGACTTAGAGAACCACCATTAGGAGACCTGCAAATCACACATAATGCAATATATTTTACATATCTGGTGTAAGTATGCTTAAATTTTAAGCATCTAACAATACATGGATCCACGGTATGGACGTAGCCATCCATATAGAAAGGATCATGTTTACAATCATGAATACTTAATAACTACATGCAACCTGGATTTATCAAACGAAACCTAGGGCCTTCATCTTTGTCTCGATCCAACTAAAGTATGAATTCCACCATGTGAATAGATGTGTCGGAGTTGAACATGTTAGAAACCACCTGATTACCAGTCAATGATGTAAATCGTTAAGAGGCACGAGATAAACCACCAATAATGAAGATGGCTCTCAAGGTACAACAACACAATCCACGAGTGTGAACAAGGAAGCTAAAGTCGAACACTTGTAGAATCATTTGATCAAAGGCCAATGATGTGAACCCATCATCGAATGTGAAGAACCTTCCATTGAGGCATGCAAGCTCCAAGGTACTGAAAGGGAGTTTCTAGACCATCTTCTTTGATAATGAGTTTGAGTTGACAGGAAGTGATCCATCGAAGGAGGGCCATAATGTTTCCCACATCATCAAGACGAAACATAGGATTTTGCAGAGTTGGCAAGGGTGTTTCAGATTGTTGCAAAAAGGTCAAACAGGGTATAAGTGGTTTGAATTGTAAATGGGACTTCTCTTGAACATATCGGTGATACGAATCTAGAATCTGGCAGCATTTAACTAAAAATAGGATCAGAGGTCATGGTGACAATAGGATATAATAAAATGAGAGGAAAATGGATTCCCAAACCCTAGTAAGCCAAGTGACGAAGTGAGTATAAACCAAACTCGACACGAGATATATATAAGTGTCATGTTCAAGAGTGACATGTTGCCTTTTATACAAAATATAGGATATATGCTTCCTTCCATTTTTCCCCACTATTTCTAGAGAGTACCTCTTTATTTTTAATCCCAAGATTGAAGAGGATACCATATGCTTCTCATATAAGTTCGTCCTTCGGATGAATTCATCCTAGTATTTTTAACGAGCCCTGGGAAGGAGTAGTTCGGTCTCGTCATGGTGACAATTCCTTCATCATTTTAGTTTTACGAGTCTGACGAAGGGGTAGCTCGACGCCTTTTTCATGTTTAGAGAGTTTAAAAAAGAGGAAAAAAGAAAATTCTAGATGTCCCTTTTCATAGATAGTCTCTTAAGTCCAAAAAGGTATAAAAAAATACTCAATAGAACCTCTTAGCCATGTTTGACTAAGGTATTACTTTTTTGTAGCTAGTCGAGTCTCAATTCAAAAAGGGGCTAAACTTACACTTCGTAGATGTCTTTTCATTTACTTTTACGAGTTTGAAAAGACAAGTGTTGGACAATCTTTTCATATTTCGAGAGTCAGAAAAGAGATAAAATATGACTCGAAGGGGGTTCCTTTTTCATTTAGTTTTTACAAGTCCAAAATAGTGATAAAATAAAACTCGATAGTTCATCCAAAATCAATTACCATCACCAATTAGTAATAACATTACACAGTTCGAGAAAAATATAGAAATATAGGTAAAAATAAGCTCTAAATGGTAAAAGCACTTTAAAAAGTTTATATAAACTCCAAAAGTAAAAATAAAATTACCATTTGTCAATTTTTGAATTGGAAAGCAAATTTTTCCCTAAATTCCCTTGATCTTTAGGCAAGGAGTGTGATCGATCCTAGGCACCATTCAGGGAATCGTCTATCACAAGTAAGATCTCTATCCTTCCTTTGCAATTTAATAGTAATTTTAAGTAATTTAACCCATAGAATAGGTAGCAAGGAAGTTTTGAATAAAAAATGAGTTGAGGGTGGCTAGCGCTGCTTTTACCCAGTGGGACCTCACTTCCCTCCCTGAGCTTAATAATGCCATCATGTTGGAAGAGAAAATAAAAAAATTGGGGATAGATGCATTGGTGTCGCAAAGTAAAAAAAATTCAACCGATCTCTGAAATTACTGATTGTTTTACAAATTTTCCTCCATGGAACCTAATTAATACCTTGTTCAATGATGTTTTATGGGTTATTTCTTTTAGAAAATGGCTATTGAGTGGAAAGAAAGATGCCATGAAGTAGAATATCACCAAGCATCATAGGATCTTAATTTCATAAGGGATCTCCATGAATGTGCATTGCTTAAGTTATTTCATACCCATGGGATCAGAGCCTAGGTGGATTTATTGCAACATTTGGTAAGATGGTGGGGTATAGACCGTCAGTTGTTTGTAATAAGGGATCAAGAGCTAGAGATAGAAATGGAAGACATATATTTTATCACTAGTTTTTCCAAGAGAGGACAATGAGTACAATTGTCAGGTGCTTGTCTAGGAGGAGAAAACACTGATACACTAATTACCAAAAATTGTGGTCGTGGTTCTCACAAGAAAAAAGCGACAAGATATAAATTAAATATGTCTCAAGTCTTACACTAAGAACATTTCTCTACACTATAGCTCAAGTGGCTAGGGCCTAAGCTCTACATGAGGTGAGCGAATCTCATTTCTAGTATGTAGTGGATTGCCTCAATCTGACCACTGGCCAATATCAAATACCATCTCACCAAGGGAAAGACAGGTAAACTCAAACAATTTGGCTATGGATCAATTTTGGTGACATTCTTTCTAGAGCATGTTCTGATGTTTATATATCAGTGGGTGGATGTAGAAACTCCCAAATCCATGGATCCACATTTACTGTAGTGGGGAGAGTTGATGCCTGGTCATGGAGGTGGGCAAAAAATGTCACTTCCACTCGCATTCTTTGTATCGCTACGTCAGCAGCATATCATGGTGTATGATTGGGCCTATATTGGGCCAAATTTTTGAGGAGATCCTGATCTTCCACTACCACCTGGAACATAGTGGAATAACTTAGGTAAAGTACTACCTTTTAATTTTTTCAAAAAAAAATTGATGTTTTTTAATTATGTGAATCAAGATTGAGACTTGCAATATTTTGCATATGTGGGACTAGAGAGACCTCCAGGGATTTCCCCAATAGCGAGGAGGGTGGCTCGAAAACTTGAGGATGCACCATATGTCGAGGGATTTGATCCCATTATGGAGGTGGAGCGCAATCTGGAGGCCTTAACTAGAGGATTTCTAGATTATGCTACTATTGATTAGGTGCCACTTAGGTATCAGAGGCATACCACGGTGGTATCATCTAGACTTTGTCGGTTATTTGGTCGAGTTGTTAAGCTTGTGTCATGTTATCATGAGAATCATGTTGGCAGATAGACATGTCCCTAGTCTTATTCTTTTGCACTTATGTAGTAGGCTCGAGAAGCCATGTGTCTCAAAACACAAATTTTTATTTTTTGATGTAAATTTTTTTTTGCATACTCTATATGCCAATATATATATATACCTAATGTTCCTATTTTATCATGTTTTTTACTTTTACATATGTTGCAAATGTCGATCTAAAACATGGTTGGCTAATGCATCTGTCAATGTATTTAGATGCCTTGGAATGTGTTGATATGTTATGTAATCAAAATTTATTTCCAAGATACAAACACACAAATATATTCCTAAAATGTTAGGGTTTTTGATGGAATAATGCATGTTTAATTGTAATATAATGAGTTCTAAATCAAGTTTAACAACTAACCCCCTAATACCAAGAGCAATAGCTTCTGATAATAGTTTGATAACTGCACTATATTCTGCTATGTTGTTAGTTGTATGTCCTAAACATATACCATGTAAACTCACTAACTCATCATTAGGAGCAAAGAGTGCCCATGCAATGGAAGACAGATCATTTGTACTATGAAAAGCACCATTAGTGAAACCAACATAAGGAAGAAGGTTCATAACATCTACAAACCAATTGGAATATGCGGTAAGCAGGGGAAAACATGTTTGCAAAAATGTAAACAAGTACACCAATAGATTGCACACTGATAAAGCACACACTAAGGTAAAAAGTATCTACACAAGATTAAGCATAATACTTTTTTAGGTAGATCCCATTAGGGGGCCATGACAGCTGATTTTCATCATATTCAACTAACTCATATGCACCCTTTTATAATACACGTTTGACAATATAGGGTCCATGCTACATGGGTTCGAATTTTCCAGCTCCTATTTATCGTTTGGTTGATCGTACAATAAGACCAAGTCACCTTCCACATATGCATGAGGGGTCATGGTTTTATCATAATAGGATTTAAATCATCTTTTTTGAGTTTCAATTACCAATGCAGCAATTCAGAGAGTCTCATAAAGACGTTCTAAGTAAAGCAATTGTTCTTCTTCATGTGAAGTATTAGGAAGTAGTTTGATAGCTAGCTTCAATGATGGGATCTCACATTCAATGGGTAGAGTGTCTTCTATACCATAGACCAATTGGAAAGGTGTGAATCTGGTTGTCGTGTTAGCAGTGGTTCAATATGCCCATAATGCCGAAAAAAGCATAAGATGTCAATTCTTTTTATGCATCTCAACGGTTCATTGAAGCATAGTGACCAAAACTTTGTTGACAACTACAACTTGGCCATTGTTCTATGGGTAATATAGAGTTGGTCTATTGTGAGGTAAGCCCAACTGAGCAGTGATTTTTGTCATCATGTAATTACAGAAATGGGAGCCATGGCCGGTGACTATGGCTTGTGGAACACCAAACCGAGCTGTGACATGGTTAAATAGGAATACGGTTGCAATTTTACCATCAGCATTGTATGTAGGCATCACCTTGACCCATTTTTTAAAATACTCCACGATAACAATGATGTACCCATGCCCCCGAGCCAAGTGAGGGTTACAAGTCATGAAATCAATGCCCCATTTTGCGAATGGACCAATGGTAATCATTTGGTGTAAGGGAACGAGTGGGTTTCATTGTTTCCAGTTATAAATTTGGCAAGTGTGACATTTCTAGACTTCAAGAATGCAATATTTGAAGATGGAAGGCCAAAAATAGTTGGCACGAAGGATCTTTTGAACTTTTTTGTATCCTAACATATGACCACCACAGGCTCCAAAGTGGAAATCATTTAAAGCTTTCTCAGCTTCCTCGTGTGTTAAACATCGTTGAAGGACTAAATCCACACCATGACGGTATAAGGTATCCCCAATAATATGATAAGGTTGGGATTAGTACCAGATTTGACGTCGCTCAGAGAGAGACAACTTTAGTCTAAAGGTCTGAGTTTGGAGATATATGATAATGTATCCATACCATGGATCGAGAGTTCTGATGAGGAAGAGGGATTAATCAAGAATCAGTTCATCAGATATGGTGGTTGTGTCTGCAAAGGGAAGATCACAAATCAGTTCAAAAAAAACCAATGACTTTTTTTACTTATCTTTAGTGAATTCCAAGTCGAACTCCTGCAAGATGACAATCCATTTAGAGGATTTTCCCCCAAGCAACTGGCAAGACAGAATATAAATCATGGGGTTACAATCATATATTAGTGTAGTTTTGTGTAAAAGGATGTAATGGTGGAAATGTTGGATAGTGTGGACTGCTGCCAATGCCAATTTATCCACATGGGTATAACAAATGTCAGTGCCAAGGAGATTATGGCTCAGACAGTATACCGCATGCTCATTACCATCATCATCATCTTGAACTAACACCACAGCAATGGTACTACTAGCAGCAGTTCAATATTCCCATAAGGCCAAAAAAATAATAAGATGTCAATTATTTTTATGCATCCCAACGGTTCATTGAAGCATAGTGACCAAAAATTTGTTGACAACTTCAATTTGGCCATTGGCCTATGGGTAATATAGAGTTTATCTATCGTGACATAAGCCCAACTGAGCAATCAGTTATTTCATCATGTAATTATAGAAATGGGAGCCATGGCCAATGACTATGGCATGTGGAACACCAAAACGAGCTATGACATGATTAAATAGGAATAAGGCTACAGTCTTACCATTAGCATTGCATGTAGATGTCTTGAAATGTGTTGATATGTTATGTAATCAAAATTTTTTTCCAAGAGACGAACACGCAGATAAATTCTTAAAATGTTAGGGTTTCTCATAGAATAATGCCTGTTTAATTGTAATATAATGAGTTCTAAATCAAGTTTAACAACTAACCCCCTAATAACAAGAGCAATAGCTTCCGATAATAGTTCAACTACTGCACTATATTCCACTATGTTTTTAGTTGTATGTCCTAAACATATACCCTGTAAACTCACTAACTCATCATTAGGAGCAAAGAGTGCCCACATAGTGGAAGACAGGTTATTTGTAGTACAAAAATCACCATCCTTGAAACCGACATAAGGAAGAGGGTTCATCAACATCTACAAACCAGGTGGAATACGCGGTAAGCAGGGGAAAACATGTTTGCACAAATGCAAACAATCACACAAAAAGACTCCACACTAATGAAGCACACACTAATGTAAAAAGTATCTATGTAAGATTAAGCATAATACTTTTTTAGGTAGAGCCCATTATGGGGCCCAAACAACTGATTCCATCATATTCAACTAACTCATATGCACCCTTTTGTAATACGTGTTTGACAATATAGGGTCCATGTCACATGGGTTTGAACTTTCTAGCTCCTAATTGATCATTAGGTTGATCATAAAATAAGACCAAGTCACCTTCCACATATGCATGAGGGGTCTCAGTTACCAATGCATCAATTCGGAAAGTCTCGTCAAGACGTTTTATGTAAAGTAATCGTTCTTCTTCACTCGAAGTACCAGAAAGTAGTTCGATGGCTAGCTTCAATGATGGGATCTCACATTCAATGGGTAGAGTGGCTTCTATACCATATACCAATTGGAAAGGTGTGAATCCAGTTGTCGTGTTAGCAGCATTTGATATGCCCATAAGGCCGAAAAAAGTACAAGATGTCAATTTTTTTTATCCATCCCAACGGTTCATTGAAGCATAGTGACCAAAACTTTGTTGATAAATTCAACTTGGCCATTGGACTATGGGTAATATAGAGGTGATCTATCATGACGTAAGCCCAACTGAGCAGTGTGTTCTATCATCATGTTATTACATAAATGGGAGCCATGGCCGATGCTTATGGCTTGTGGAACACCAAACTGAGCTATGACATGATTAAATAGGAATAAGGTTGCAATTTTACCGTCGACATTGTATGTAGACATCGCCTTAGCCCATTTTTTGAAATAATCCACAGCAAAAATGATGTATCCATGCCCCCCAGCCAAGTGAGGGTTACAAGTCATGAAATCAATGCCCAATTTTGCAAATGGACCAACAATAATCATTAGGTGTAAGGGAACGGGTGGGGTTCACTATTTCCGGTTATAAATTTGGCAAGTGTGACATTTATGGACTTCAAGAATGAAATATTTGAATATGGAAGGCCAAAAATAGTCGGCACGAAGGATATTTTGAGCTTTTTCATATCCTGATATATGACCACCATAGGGTGTAAAGTGGCAATCATTTAAAGCTTTCTCAACTTCCTCATGTGTCAAACATCGTCAAAGGACTGAGTCCGCACTATGATCGTATAAGGTAACCCCAATAATATGATAAGTTTGGGATTAGTACTAGATTTGACGTCACTCAGAATGAGATAACTCTGGTCTAAAAGTACGAGTTTGGAGATATATGATAATGTCTCCATACCATGACTCAAGATTGCTAATGAGGAAGAGGGATTAATCAAGAATCAGTTCATCAGATATGGTGGTTGTGTCTATAGCGGGAAGATCACAAATTAGTTCAACAAAAACCAATGACTTTTTTTACTTATCTTTATTCAACTCCATGTCGAACTCCTGCGGGAGGAAAATCCATTTAGAGTATTTTCCCCCAAGAAACTGGCGAGTCAAAATATAAATCATAGGGTTACAATCATATATGAGCTTGGTTTTGCGTAAAAGGATGTAATGAAGGAAATGTTGGATAGTGTGCATTACTCCAAGGCAAATTTCTCCACATGAGCATAACGAATCTCAATGTCAAGGAGATTATGGTTCATGCAGTATACCACATGCTCATTACCATCATCATCGTCTTGAACTAGCACCATAACAATGGTACTGTTAGCAACGTCCAAGTATAGGAAATAGTCGCGATGATAGTTAGGGGGGTGCAACAATGGTGCACTGACGAGTGCAATCTTTAATGCATCAAATGCTTTTTGGGAAATGTCATCCCAAACGAATGGGACCCCTTGCTTTAAAAGGCGAGTAAAACCTTGGCAAGCTCAACATAGTTCAGGATGAAACGACGAAGAAAGTTTTCCTTCCCTTGAAAACTTTGGAGTTTTTGTAAGGTAGATGGATGGGGTAGATTAACAATAGCCTCCACCTTAAGAGGATCAATTCAAATACCTTCTTTGGAAACTATGAGTCCTAGGAGATGACCAGATTCAACACAGAAGACACATTTGTGAGGATTTAACCAGATATTATAGTGTCGATAGTGAAAAAAATCGCACGAAGGTGAGGTGGATGGTCTTGACGTTTAGCGGAATGTGCAGGTAAATCATCAAGATACAGTTGAACGATGTTTTTAATATTGGGGAAAGCATAAGAAATGGCACTTTGGAAAGTTTCACCAGCATTTTTAAGGCCAAAAGGAAGCTTTTTATAGGAAAAAATCTCCTAGGGATAGATAAAGGCAATCTTATGTTGGTCAACAGGAAGGATATTAATCTGATTATACCCAAAAAATCCATCCATAAAGGAAAAGATTTCATTTCCAGCACACTCGTTGATACTCTGATCAATAAAGGGAGTAGGAAAATTGTCTTTGGGGCAAGCCTGATTAATATCCCTATAATCAACTCATACTCGTATGGTTCCTTACTTTTTAGTCACCGATACAATGTTATAAACCCAGTCTGTCAATTTTATGGGGTAGATGAAGCCAACCTTAAGAAGTTTTTCAACTTCATCTTTAATAGCAGTTGCCTTCCTTAGGTGCACCGGATGAAGGCATTGTCGAACAGGTTTTTCATTTGGGTAAGTTGTGATCTCATGCACCACAATGCTTAGATCAATACCAGGCATTTCTTTGTAGGTCCAGGTGGAGACATTAGGAAATTATTTAAATAGGGCCCCATAGGTTGTAATCTGATCAGGTGAACAAGATGGCCCTATGTGGATGTTTTCAATTATACCTGGTTTCATGAAGATATCAATGGGCATGGTTACCGAAATGTTACCCATATTCCCCTCAGATAACACATCATGGATTGAAATGGGAGTCTAAAGGGTAGCAATCGTTGTAGGGGAAATCGAGGTATGTAGAAAGGTAGGGATTTCTCTGAGGCTATGAAGAAAAGAGGAACGATGTTGGATATCATTCCAAGGGGTTTCTTCGAGAGACATGACTTCAAAAATGGTTTCATTGGTAGGGAAATTCTCATTCAAAGGATCTTTGGAATCCAAATAAATGAGCCAAGGAGTCTGTGAATACGAGTCTATGACTATGCTCAGTCGGTCATGAGTTTTAGATGCAACCGCAAAAGCCGAAAGGATATCTTGGTAAGCTTGTTCAATGGGGTTGAGTGGCATGGTGTCTCCAAGATTAGAAATATGATTAGGGCTAGGGATGATCCAAGGTTCATTACTAGATGAAATCATATTAACTGAGGCAACATTGTTGGGCAGAGGAAGGGAAAAATTCCCATCAAATAAGAGTCTTCGAAAAGACCCACTCCAACATTTTCATAATGAATGATGGTTTCCCCAATATAAGGTACATTACTAGTCAAATAGTCAGAGGAAAAGAAATTTAATTGGTCTACCATGACAATTTTCCCTTGATGGGGGAAGTGAAGTACACGAAGTAGAGTAGAAACCACAATTAACATCGTGTGAGTCTAGTTATGGACAAGTAGAAGGTTATAATCAAGATTTTTGTCGACAAACTCTACTTCCATATTGACAATATTTCCTTCTAATTGGATGGGTAAAGCATCGAGAATACCATAAGGTAGAAATCCTCTACCATTAAAGGATTTCAAAGTGTTCGGGGATTAGTTGAGAGGAGGGGAGCTAAGGGCTTTCCAACATGATATGGACATAATGCACATGGAAGCCCCTTCGTCAACAATAGTTTTGTGAATAGATTTTCCCATAACGACAACTTCTATGAGAAATGCAAGCTGATGCAGTAGACGAGGGACATGATTCTCAAGATCAAAGGTTATCAAGCTAGAATCTATGGGATCAATTCCTCCAATGGAAGATATAAAAGCCTTCCGTTGTGATGCACACGTTTGAAGGACTTCCAAGGCCAACATCGTCAAGGGTACTTGAGTTAAATCTTCCACAATATTGTAATGTTAGGTGGCTTGCACATTTCAATTATAAGACAATTTCCAATGAACAACTTTGGGTGGTGGTCAGATCATGGAATCAGTGCTAGATTTCTTGATATGGAGATGTCAAGAATTAGATGAAGTGGAGGAAGAGGGCATATCTGTGACATATTTCTCCGTAGTGGGTTTTTCAATACATTGATAGTCTTTAGATCTGGTAGCTATGAAAATGGGTTTTGAGCCACTCCTGAATAGTTGAGAGCTTCCAGAGGCCTGAGTATGTGATTGGTATACCATTTGTGTCTAATGGGATGGGAAAGGTTCCTTCAGCACAACTGGTGTTCCTGTGGTGCATTTCAGAAGATGAGTTACTTTGTCACGTCGGGGACAATCCTTAGTTTAATGATCTTCATCATAAATAAGGTAAGGATATTTGGAATTTCACTTCGATGAATCATCAACAGACAGTTTTGGGGAATCCTGTTTCATGGTATCCTTCTTGGCTTTCCCTTTATCCCTTTTCTTTCCTTTTGAGGATTTATCTACTGCGATAGACTAGACAACATTTACCTTTGAGGTTATACCAACATTATTTGAGTTGTTTGCAACATTGGGCGTTGCAGTGGCTGGAGTAGGTTTGGGATTTGTAGAAGCAACTAGGGTACTACCAAACCACTGAACCATAGAGCCCATGACACCAACAATGGGTGTTGAATCTATAGGTTTGGAGGATGTAGGATCAGTCAAACATCACGGGGCATCAGGTAACAATTCATACAATGTTCCAGATTGTGAGTAAACAAGATCCAAATAATGGGCACGATGATAGCTTGTTCTTTAGTTCCACAGCCACCCATGGTTATGTCTTGAGCGATAGGGGAAATGAATGATTTAGTGAACCATTCCCTTAAAAGAGGATCCGTAATTTCAAATTTAATGAGATGATGTCTACGTCTCCATTCATGTATATGGTCAAATATATGGGTGGTAGTCGTCTACTTCAAATATGTCAATAGATGAGTTCTAGTCTCATACTAGATATGAAATTGAAAGTGGGTGAGAAAATCCATGTCTAGAGAATTGAAATCTCGAAAAATACCTCGAGGTATCTTGATGTACCACTTGGCTGCAGGGCCTGTCAAAATGAGCTAGAAAAGGCATAACCGGATTGAATCATCAACCCAAGAGTTAGAATAACACCAAACATGGTAAGTATCCTGTAGGTTCACTGTAATTCCTACAAGATCATCTTGTAGGTTTCTAGTACATCCTGTAGGTTTTCCTGAAATGGCCTATTTTGAGGCTGAATTGAGAGAAAACATCTAGGAAGTCATCAAAAACCTCCCAAGGGTCTCCCACACCATCCAACCATATCCTAACCCTTCCATCCAACCTCCAACATCCTTAATTCACCTGCCACATCACCAAAGGAAATTAGTTTGCATACTTGATTTTGTATGAAAAGAAAAAAAGACAAAAACAATTTTTTTTTAGTCCCTTTACTTGCACATTGGTGATGTTGGATGCTTCTTACTCCCATGCTTGGATAGTAGCATTTGGCTCATGACAATTTAGCATTATTGCAAAGCATAGTTTCTTGGCAGTGAATTAGGAAATGGTGTGTTTTAGCATTGAATTTCTGTCTCTTTCCTTGTACTTTATTTCTTGCAATAGGTTAAGGTTCCATTTTGAACATTTCATCTTCTACAATTATTTTAGGATATGAATTTATTACATGCATTCCATTACATCATTACAATAAAGGAAGGACATGTTGTATGCCGCACATATAGTGCTGACACCTCTTAAGTTTGTACGAACCCTAGGTTGATAATTAAAGTCGGTAGCCTTGGGAGTTGCATCATGTTGTTGCAATACCGAGGCCCATCACTTTTTGGTGTTGTTGCTGAGGAGGTGTCAAAGTATGCATTGTTTTCTTCCCTAGTCGATCCATGTATTTTCTCTTTTTGAAAAAACAAAATATTTTCATTAGGCATATTTAATTTCAAAAGTAGAAAATTGAATTGTATTATAGTTTTCATTCAATCATAAAAACAAAAAGAAAATTTCTCCAACACCAACCCACACCCCCATTTGATCACATGGTGTAGTAAGAGCCATATCACCATTCACTTTTGCAGGTTGAAGAAGAAGATGGCAAAGAATGTATAAGAAATGGATGGGGATGATGACAATGAGGAAGATACTCTCAGACTTCCCATTCAAGATACTGATGGTAGTGTGCACATGAAGAACATCTCTCCATCTTTTCTTCCAAAATTTCATGGTCTAAGGTCAAAGGATCCGAAATCCTTTCTCTTTGAATTTGAAATTGTTTGTAGATCTTATGGTTACTTATTAAAAACTCAAAAACTGAGATTGTTTCTGGAAACATTGAAGGATAGAGCTCTTAGATGGTTCATGAGTTTAGGGACTAATTCAATAAGATCATGGAATGATATGCAAAATATATTTATAAAAAAAATATAAAGATTGTGATCTTAAAGAAGAAATACTTAGAATGAATCAATGAGAAGATGAGAGTCTAGAGGATCTAATAGAGAGGTTCATGTATAATGTTAAGAGGGAAAAGCTACACCATTTACGATCTGACACACTAAAAACACTCTTACTTGGAACAATTATGGATGAATGGATTGATCTCCTTAATATCATAAGTAGAGGTGATGTTTATCAATTATCATTTGAGGAAATTTGTGAAACATGCAAACACATATCAAGAGGAAAAGCAAGGGTAGGTAAATCAACATCAAGATTGGTAAGTCAAGCTAAACTTGGAAATTTGTTTGATGATTTTAAAACATAAATTCTTAGCAATCTAACAAAACAAGTAGAAATGTTAAGAATGCAAGATGAAGGAAAACAAAATGTTGATATTTGTGTTACAGAATCACAAGATGTTGAACATTTTCCATCATTACCAACGTTGAAGGAAGTTGACCAAGAGAACAATAGAGCAAGTCAATTGTCAATGCAACAATGTTATGTAGCTCCAAGAGGACCATGGCAGCCTATGTAACCTGATATGGTGCAAGAGCCTAATTCACAATTTCAAGGTTATGCACATCCACCTCAAAGTAATTCGAATGCACTCTTTCCTTGGCAACGTTGGTCATATCAACCCAAAAACCAATCTTGGTAAAAAAGTTTGCAAGGAACTTCTGGGAACCATCCACAATATCCTCAATATTTTCCTCAATATCCTTCATACCCAACTCCATGTTATTCCTACCATTCACCTCCAACACAACTCAACTCCATCCACATCCATATCAAATATACACTCCCACTCAACTACCTGTACCACCATTTCCAAACCCACACATTGAAGTAGCTCAACCCACTTACAATGCTAAGGTACAAAACTTTCAAAACATCTCCTCTTGAGCTCAATGGTATCCACCATAGCTCAGGAAGAGTATTGAAAAGAAGAGATTATCTTGATATCAGTTAAGGAACACGTCCAAAAGAAGAAGATTCAAATAATAAGACCACAGAACCATGGGTTGTGATTGATGAAGAGAAGACATCAAAATCAGAGATTGAGAGAACTCCATCATGGTTACCATCAAATCCTCCATGTATTCAAGAGATCAATCAGCAAAAAGAGGAAGACTTGAAGATCATGGTAGAATAAGACATACAAAATGATCTAAATCAGCAAGTGGACTAGAGGCATCACAACTATATTGAAATATGGTTCCAGACAGTCACTAAGTTACAACATCACTCTCTTCCTCAACTGTGCTTGATCCTTTCAAAGTCAAATCATTTGATCTCTGAAATCTAAGTACATGTCAAAGCATATATTTCAAGCCTCCACATCATTTTGTTTGTCATCTTGATGTGCACATGGCTCCATTAGAAGTATTATTATACTTGAAAGTGCTTTTATTTTTTAAGTAGGGTAGGGTAGAAGAAAAATAAGAGAAAAAAATAAAAACCTGAGGTGAAAACCTCCTTGGAGGCGCCTCAGATTGGCTCATTGATTGAAAACCTCCATGAGGGGGACAATGGGTTGAAAACAAAAAAGGAAAAAAAGAAGATCCTAAGCGAAAAGCTCCTTTGAGGCACCTAGATAGACTTGCTAGTTGAAAACCTCATTGAGGCAGCTAGTAGGCCTAGAAGAAAAAAAAAAAGAGAAAAAAAAAAAGAGTCCTTGCTCCATGCATGCATGTACTCTCCAACATATGCAAGCAACAAGAACAAGTTGGTACCAAAAGGAAAACTGGTCAAGCCTAGTCAAAAGAAGTCAAATTTTGACTTTCTCCTACTTCACTCAAATGCTCCAACAAGGCCAAGATCATGCCAATCCATCACCCTCATCTATTTTCACCATCCATCCATCATTCTCAAATTCTACCACTCATTTTCCTTGTTGTCCTAAAAAACTATAGGATGCTCTGTTTTACTACAGGATACAAAAAATACATAGAGCATAAATTTGTTTTTGCCATAAATTGAAAACCATGCATCCATTTGCCAAGTTGTTTCAGGGGGATATGCATATGGATGATGGTAACATGCTCAAGCAATTTCAGCAAATTCCAGTGCACAGTTTCCAAGAAATTGGTCTCCATCACCTTCAGCCATTTTTGCATTTTTTCAATATCCATGAATCCATTTAAAAATTTGTTTCATGGGGATATGTATAATAATGATGGTAACATGCCCAAGCAATTTCAGAAAATTTGAGTGCATGGTTTCGAAGAAATCAACCTCCATCACCTTAAACCATTTTTAATTTTTCTCGAGATCCATGCATCCATTAACCAAAATTTTTATATGGGGAGGTGCATAATGATTATGGCAACATGCTCAAAAAGTTTCAGGTCAATCCAGTCTACCGTTTGGGAGATATGGACAAAAAAAGTTGTTGTCTTGTAAACCTGCAGGATACATAACAACACCTATAGGATTGGCAGTGAGCAATTTTAAAGGGAAAAAACTAATGTTGGCTTCATCAGAGTGTGATAAGGAGCACAATGAGGATTCATTAGCATCACCATCCAGTACCTACACATCAAGTAACAACATCATAGAAGAAAGAGGAAAATGCATGCAACAAATACAAGCAAGGATTTCACTCTCCAACAAACAGCATCTACAGGAAGGCCATCAAGTAGGTACAGGTATGCAATATTCTTGTCCTCTTTTCTTGATCATATTATAGTTAGAAATTTGTTGTCAATGCATGATAGATGAGGTTTTATAAGCTAAGGATGGGTCAGCAGTCTCAGCCACCTTCAACTAGTTAATTGCATCTCACTCCTTCACTCATTCAATGCTGAAAAGTCAAACTATGAAGGGTGATGATTTCAAGGAATGAGGACATAATTTAAAAGAAGAAATTTTTGCAAAGGCCAAGGTCACCAGAGCACTCCAAGCCCTCCATCCACTTCATATTCACTATCTATTCATCATTCATCCATCCCATTTCATTTATGAAAAAAAAACAAAGAGAACATCCTCTCCATTTTCATGAAATTTCCATTTGCAAGTCAGCAAGAAGGATGGTCAAAGAGAAAAGGAGGATCACAAAGAGACCCCTGTCACTCACATTTTTATTTTACCATTCATTCCTCCACCATTTCTATCATTTTTCCACTCCTTTACTTTAGTTTACAAAAGGACTGTGTCTTCTACAGGATGATCCTATAGGAATTACAGTGACCCATAAATCCTATAGGAGGCAGTCCTAGTTCTCATCTAAAGGCAGTTTGAAGGTTTTAGAGGTGTCCAAATGGTGGAACGAGGTAGTAGAAGGTTGATAAGGATATAGAAGACCTTTCTAAACAAAAAAATATTCAAGAACTCATCTTGAATAAGGGAAAGAAAGCAAGATGTTAGTCTCAAGAAACAATGATTTTTCTTAACAAATATGTTTTTGGGCTTGTCCTTGCAGAGCTTATAGCCAAGATTCTTAATGCACAAGAGAGAGGCCACCAGGGCCATGGATGAGGCACAATGAGGTCACTAAGTTTCTTAGAGGATGAGAAACACTTTCAGCAGGGAGGTATGATGGGCCTCTAAATTAGACATAAATTAAGGCACAAGCCTCTAATTTAAAACATAAATTAAGGCCTATCACCATCCTTTAGCACATTAAACCTATGTTTTTGCATTAGATAATTTATTTTTAACTTTAGTATATTCATTAGGAAGGTTTATGAATAATTGAATATTTGTGCCTAATATTATTTATTTTTGTGGAATATTATGAGAATATTGGGCAGATTATGAAGAGTTGGAGGAGGAGATGATTTAGGTACTTGTTCCCTACTACTGGAGGATCAATAATAAATAATAAGTCAATAAGATATTATGGAATTAAGACACAAATTGTGGAACTCCAATGATTGAGAAAATCTAGGAATGTGTTCCACTAATCAAGAGAGCAGATCCACTAATCAAGGGATTTCAATGGGGAAATCTTCCTCCATTCATGGGGAATGATTTTTAATCATTTTGTATAAGTAACAAGTTGAATTTTCCTCTAGGGAATGATTGAGAAAATCTAGGAATGTTTTCCCTGCCATTTAATGCAAATTCGTAGTATTTGGGACTAGATCCACTAATCAAGGGATTTTGGTGGGGAAAGCTTCCTCCATTCATGGGGAATGATTCCTTATAATTTAGTTAATTCTTCATAAGTTGATCTTTATTCTGTGCATCAAAGTTACCATATGAGTAGTAAAAATAGAATAGACAGTCACACACATGAACACAAGATATAAGGTGGAAACCTAATGTGGGTGAAAACCACCTACTACAATCATCATTATCTTTCTTTTAATAAGAAACTTATTTTTACAATATTTTGTATTGGTGCAGTCTTATACTGGTACATAGGCTTCTACCTATAGAAGGCTACAACCTTCTCTCGTTCTCCAACTTCTCCTAGAAGGGAGCTACAACCCCCTAGCTCTTGTACTAGTACGTTGGTGCTGACCTACAGAAGGCTACAACCTTCTCTTTTCTTCCAGGGATCACGTTTCATAAATTTTCAGACTGGATCCATCAATAACATCAATCAAATATCAAATATATCTGCATCAAACAATCTCCTTTGCACCAACCAAAACTGAATCAAACAATTACTTCTCTGAATGTTGTAACCAGAATATAGTAACAGTAACTAGAACCCAAGCCAGAACCCAGAACACTGCAACAGCAATCAAAAGTAGCTAAATCATATTTTATGAGGTGTATGCTATTTCAATGTGATGAACCTGCATGCATACACACTATCAAGGCAAACCTGCGTATACACACTTTTGATATGAACCTGTGTACAAATTTGTAAATGATGATTTTAACCTTTACAATTATTCAAACATCAGTTATACCCATATCATCATTTTTACAGATTACAACTTACGCCAATTATCTAGATAAAATATCAAAACCACACAAATATACTTCTCTTCAAGCCTTAATATCTTGACCCTTCAATAGAACTTATCCTTCATCAAGTGCTCAGGCTCATCCTTGATTCAGATCCAACTGTGCACCATAAGCCAATCACCTGTATTCTAGATCTTGCTCTTCATTAGATATTCAATTCATGAGTTACTTTCCTAATGATCTTCTCCTCCTTTTATAGTCTTAGGCCTTGCTCAATACCATGGTCCAAAACCACTTAGAATCAATACCTTGGACTAAATACCTGGGGTCAACACTTTGAACAAGATACCTTGGACCAATACCATGGATCACAATACCATGGTCCAAATACC